>JAVDBV010060715.1:0-18535 GCA_032619315.1 Piper longum
TGGTGGGTGAGGGTGGGCGGCGGAGGTTTGGGAAGGCGGCGGAGGGTGGGGGAGGGCAAGGGAGGGCGGAGGCAACGGTGGCGAGGTGGCAGCTAGGGTTAGGGTAGGGATAATTTCGGACTGTCCGCGGACATTGTCCGGGCCCAATGGACAAGCCGGATATCAATTCAGTCAGACAAATTTTGTTCGACCAAATTTCGAACCTAGACGGACAATAACTTGTCCGATGTCCATCCCTCTGATGCCCACCCCTAGCTGTTGGTCGGCGACCATCAACAGGCGATGGGAGACAGACAATGGGTGGCAACGGGATATGAGTGGCGACAGGTGATGGAGGTGTATGCATGATTGGTGAGGAGGAACCCGATCAACTGCGGCACCAAGGTTTGCGGATAATCTGATGGGGTTTTTTTGAGTGACTTGGATGGGAAAGGTTCAATCATGATTAAAGTTTGCTCGGTTTGTTTTGTTGTAGGAAATTTGGCCTATGATGAACATGAGTAGGATCTATTTGTTGTTGTTGACAAGGCATTGTCAATTAAGGGGATTGAGGATTGGAGATATTGAAAATACCTTCCTAAAGATGAATCTTGGTATAAGAACTTAACATGGAATATATGAAACATCTTGCTCTAATCGAGCCTATTTAATTTATGAGTCGATCAAGTTACAAGTCAAGTCTGAATTAAATTGAATCAAACCTAATTTAATAAAATTTGTAAAGTCGAATGAATTTATAATTATCACATTACCAAATTGGGTTATAAATAAAGTGAATTCGAGCCCGGGTTGAGTGACTAATTAAAACTCGTGTGAACAGCCCTGCATATGTATACGCCATGAAAGCAAAAGCTATACCTCATGGACTTCGGCCTCTTATTCCGACGTTGTTGTGCCAAGTCCAGCCTCGTCAAGCCCCTCCATGCTCTGCTTCTCGTCTCCGGCAGGTTCTGCAACGTCTTTTTCGCCGTCAAATTGCTCAACGCCTACGCCGACATCGCCGACGTGGGCGCCGCCCGACAAGTATTCGACCGAATTCCTGACAAGAACATTGTCGCTTGGAACTCCATGATGTCTTCGTACATGAAGAATGGGATGGTCAGGGAGGTCATGGATTGCTACTCTGGCCTGTTGGTACGTTCATCGGCCCGCCCTGATTTCTTTACTTACCCTGTCGTTTTGAAGTCTTGTGCGGGGCTGAGTGAAGGCAGGAGGGTGCATTGCCATGTTGTGAAGCTGGGATTTCATAATGGTGTCTTTGTTGGTGCATCTCTGTTGCACTTGTATTCGAAAGTTGGGGTTGTAGACGACGCTAGGAGGGTTTTTGATGGGATGCGGGTGAGAGATACGGGCCTGTGGAATGCAATGATATCTGCGTATTGTCAGAATGGGAGCGCCGCGGAAGCTCTCGTGGTGTTTGAGGACATGTACTGGAATGGGGAAAGGATGGACTCTGTGACTGTCTCCAGTGTTTTACCCATATGTGCGCCATTGAACAAGCTTTCTATTGGGAAGTTGATGCATGTGTATGCTGTAAAATGTGGTCTCGATACCGATCTTTTTGTTTCAAATGCTTTGATTAGTATGTACTCGAAATTGGAATGTACGAGAGAGGCACACTTGATTTTTGACCGTATGGAGATCAGAGATTTGGTGACATGGAATTCTATGATTGCTGCTTATGAACAGAATTATCACCCGTCGACTGCTCTTGGTTTTTACCGTGGAATGACAAACAGTGGATTACGACCTGATGTATTAACTGCTGTGAGCTTGCTTTCTGTTGCTGCTCAATTGGGTAATACTAAAATTGGACAATCAGTTCATGGTTTTGTCATGAGAAGGAGGTGGTTTTGCGATGACATCTTTCTTGGGAATGCACTCATTGATATGTATGCAAAATTGGGTCGCTTAGATAATGCCAAGAATTTATTTGACGAGATGCCTGCTAAAGACATTGTAGCTTGGAACACATTGATCACTGGCTTTGCACAAAATGGATGTGCCAGTGAAGCTATTGAGGTTTATCACCTCATGCGCAAGGATGGCATGTTTGTTGAAGACCAAGGTACATTTGTTAGTATTCTCCCCGCGTTCTCTCATATTGGAGCCTTGAAGCAAGGCATAATAATTCATGGTAGGTCCATTCACATTGGTTTGCAGGCAGACGTGTTTGTAGGAACTTGTCTCATTGATATGTATGCAAAATGTGGGAGGTTAGATGAAGCACTGAGTTTGTTCAGAGAAGTTCCAAGGAGCAGCTCGGTTCCATGGAATGCACTAATATCTGGCCATGGAATTCATGGTTACGGTGAAAAAGCACTTCAGCTGTTCCAGCATATGCAGCACGAAGGTGTTAAACCTGATTATATAACTTTTGTTTCCCTTTTGTCTGCTTGTAGCCATTCTGGTCTTGTTGAGGAGGGCCAGCATCACTTTGATACGATGAGTAAAAGGTATGGAATTGAGCCTCGAGTAAAACACTATGCGTGTATGGTAGATTTACTCGGTAGGGCAGGTAACCTAGATACTGCTTATAAGTTGATCAACAATATGCCTATGCAACCTGATGCTGGTGTATGGGGTGCTCTCTTAGGATCGTGCAGGATATATGGGAATGTTGAGTTGGGTGCTATAGCGTCAAGCCACTTATTTGAAATCGATTCAGAGAATGTAGGTTACTACGTTCTCTTATCAAATATATATGCAAAAGTTGGGCACTGGGAAGGGGTGGACAGTGTGAGGTCATTGGCTAAGAATAGAGGGTTGAAAAAAACTCCATCCAGGAGTTCAATTGAGGTATGGAATAAGGTTCATGTTTTTAACACCGGAAACCAGTCTCATCCTCATTCCAAAGATATTTATACTGAACTAAGAACCTTGTTGATCAAGATGAAGAGCCTTGGTTATGTGCCGGACTATAGTTTTGTGTTGCAAGACGTGGAAGAAGATGAAAAAGATTATATTCTGACTAGCCATAGTGAGAGGTTGGCTATAGCATTTGGGAATATTAGTACACCTCCAAAAAGTCAAATCCACATTTTCAAAAACTTGCGAGTTTGTGGAGATTGTCATACTGCAACCAAGTTCATATCATTAATTACAGAAAGAGAGATTGTTGTTCGTGACTCAAATCGCTTTCATCATTTCAAAAATGGAATTTGCTCTTGTAGAGATTTTTGGTAATGAATATTCCTTACATCCTTGGTTGTTGTATTTCTTACTTTGCTTATTTTTGCAGCACCTGTATTATAAATATTTGTCATCCAAGATCATTTTTGCAAGGTTAACGTAATGGAAATGAGAGCTTGCTGCAAACCGCTAATGATACAATATGGGTTTGATTTGTCACTGGCATGAGTTTCTATCTAGACTGATTGCTATCTAAGCAGAAACGATCTCCCATAAGGATATATTCGACAGAGCTCAGCTCAAAATGAGGTACTGTGAACAACACATGATCTTGATTCCTGACTTAGGTTTTTTTCAGCTCATTGGTGGGGAAAATATGAAGTTTGAGTTTGTGATACATAGAAATTCTTGTTTGGTTCTAAAATTTGATGGAAATTGTGATCTGGGCCTCTGGATGGATCCAGCTAATGGTTCTGTTTTGCGTCCCTATCCTATTCTGGAATATGTGGAAGGATTAAAACTGAAAAGGGTAGTATGACAGGGGTCAAAACATGAAGACTTTATTCATTAAATTGGAACTACTAATGTTTGGAAGTGCAAGAGCTAAAGCTATTCGTTTTATAGATCTAGAACTAGTTTTTGGAAATGGTTATAACTTAAGCGTATGGCTTCGAAGCTTCCCGTAAAGTTTAATGATTCTTCCAAGGGGGGAAACCAATGGTATTTTTGTACAAACCAATTTTTGAAATTGAGATAACCAATGTTTTTAGTTTTTTTAACAAAGCATATGCTCTAGACTGTTGTTACAAATTCTTCATGTACTGGAGACAGTTCAGATGCAAAATAATATACTTCCTATTCGCATACAATTTGAACTGTTGATGGCAAAAAGATTCTTATATTTGATATTTTTAGTCATTGTCAAAGGATATATTTATTGAAGCCCGCTGATCAAATATAACAGCCACATAGCTTCTATGTATGGATTCCATCATCTTCATTAAAAAGATTATGCCTTCCATGATAAATGGCTAATTGTCTTCCACAAACCTTATTGATAACAGACTCCATATTATAACCCTGCCCTTTGGAACCGCAAGAACTTGAGGCCACTGCATACCTTTCCTTGTTTTATAAAATCACCATCCATCTTTCAGAAAAGTAATCAAGTTTAATGGACACATTTCCTTGTCCATTCTTTCATTCCTTCCATGCAATTCTCTTTTTTTCCGCATCATCAATGAACCTGCATAACCATGACAATGAGACTGTAATAGGCAAACCGGCCTATTAGTGGGAACTGCCTCAAGCTTTAAGCCTATAGAGAGTAGGTGTACTGATCAAGTCTATGAGAAAGTGAGATGAATTCTCAACTTTGCCTACCTTTGTGCTCCTGTGACGATGCTTTCATCAAATCACAAGTAAAGCAGCGTCTTCTTCACCACACGAGGGGCTGCGCTTTCAATTGATAAACCAGAGCATGAAACGAATAATCATCCCCATCAAGCAAAGTTGTTCACATTCTCATTCACTCTTTTTCCTCGTTTGATATAAACCTCCTTCATGCACTTAAAAGTAAGAAGAATAACAACTGTTTGGCTTACCCTCAGACTTCAAGTAACTTGAGTACTAGGCAAATGGTACCTTCATCTTAATAATTGTGTTATATTATATCAAGATAGGCATAGATTTTATCATCAAATTAAAGTGACTTCTAAATTGATTAATCTTCTACAGTAATTTCTTTCAAAAGAATACTAGCCTTTAGCCACCAGAAATAAAAGCAATAGCAATAATTTTATTTTATAAGCTAAGATTGGCATCTTCATATTCATCTAACCATTTTTTATAACCATCCATAATGATGCAATGATACACCCTTAAGACCCCTTTGTAGCTTTTAACAACCACTTATTCTGCAGGTATGAAATCTACGACCTATCAACACCCCATCAACAATGGAAGCCATTAATATATTGAAGAAGCACACATGGGTGTTGTACACTTGTATCTAGCAAAGAGTTAATTTAATGAATGTCCCAATCCACAGGTGTATTAAAATATGTATTAGAGTCTAAGCGAAGGGGCTTTTCCCTATGATAACGCTTCCATTAATTTGAGCATGCGTATGCTTTTTGTATACAACATCAAAATATTGATACTTCCAGAATTTGTCCTTTAAAATTTTTCAGGCTCTGGATTTCAATCTTTTTGATATAGTAGAAAACGATCTTCGTAATTAATCAGGGCGGAAAGTACTGCAGGATAATACAGAACAAACAACAGAGAAAGGGCGTCGTTATGGTAGTCGAGAGTCGAGACTAATAATATCACAAGGACACGAGAACCAGGTAATGATACCTATTATTAATGTTGAAAAGCTTGGTATAGGAGGAGCGTAGGATATATGTATACTATATGACCAATGGAATAGACATGATAAATGAGGATTTGAGAGGATGAAATACCCGGCTATGTTGAGTTAAATGTAGTGTTCAATCCGTTTCTAACAGCAAATAAACTTTTAGAAAGAAATGGGTACACAAGAAATTTAGTACATGAACCCCAAGTCACTCATTAGCCATGGCTTGCCAGTTAAAATAAATCAATTAGAACAGAATGATACCAGTCTTCACATGCATAAACAAATTAATGGGTACACGAGAAATTTAGTACATGAACCCAAATCAGTCAATAGCCATGGCTTGCTAGTTAAAATAAATCAATTAGAACAGATTAATACCAGACTGCACATGCATAGACAAATTACGTACCCATTCGGAGATAGTCTCGTACCAATATCTTATTAGTTAGAAGGATGGGATAACCTACGTATTAGAAGACGGTAACTTTGTTTCCAATATTCAACTTCTTTAATGCAACCAACTACAGTGAAATACTCGCTACTAAAGTGTTAAAGCATGGAGCTCCTCGCTCCAAAGTCAAATACATGTAAAATCTATCAATTGAAAGGGGGGTTGTTCATTTTTATTTTGCAAGAGGACGATACCAAGTACAGTTGGATACATAGACTTTCCTCTTCGTTAATATGTGGTAAAGAGGAATATTTTCTTCTTAAAAAGTCTAGCCTTCAATCACTCAGATTGTCTGCCTAGTAGAGCGAACCAACGACCACTCGTTTTCTCTCATAATTCGAAGACAGTCTCTGGTGATCAAATGTTCAACAATTGTAGGCTGCAGTTTGTACATATGTCTGCTCTTTGCCACTCGCTCTGCAAAGTGGATATGAGTGACTCTCATCGAGTATATGGCCCTCTATTGCTTCCAGGAGACTCCTCTCACTGCCCTCGCTTCATCTGTACCTTGTACAGAATTAACAGAAGACCGCTCTCCTCGATCAAGGGATAGTATTACAAGTTCAAGATTGTGATACAGAGTCCGTAATCCAAAAAAGGGCAACTCAATTACATCAAGAGGAGATGGGAAGAGGTTGACATTCCTGACTTAGAAAGCACATGACGTGTTAGTAAAAGAAACGGCTGATTATAGTGCGGATTTATTATAATACTCTTCAAAGATCGATCCATGGTCCATGCTAATTGTCTAAATTGTTTCCTCCATCGCTCGTCTCGTAGTTGGATAATTTGAATCGATGGTAGTACTCCCCCAATGTGTAAACTCGAACGCCTTCAATTGGTCAAAACAAGTGGCCGCTGCATTTTTACTACACATCGTTCTCTTGCATGGCCAAACTAACGTCTTCTTGGCCGGCATGATGCTAAGAACGTGATTAAATGATCTAACCATTCGTATTTCGTAATCACACCATCAAGTGGTATAAAAATAAATAAATAAATAAACAAAACAAGTAGATCATGAAATCAGAAAGTCTCGTAAGGAGACAGACGCTTCCATCCACGAGCTCTGCACGTGAATTTCTCTGTAATAAACTCTGCCTAGGTCGGTGCTTTCACAAGTTCGCACCAACAATCTCGCATTCAATCGATTCAAAAGAAATGAAATTTAAGTTATACATCCAAACTATATTACAAGAGTGGAACATATACAAACATTAACATAAGATTTATATGGCAGGAAGTAGGAACAGTTCAAAGTTGGTTCTGCTACGTCAAATTTACCTTACTAAAATCGACTTAGGTGGGGTGGGGAGACCCACGACGGCTACATCTTTCCCTATATAAAGGCCTTTCCCAGTTGCAGTTGCACCACCTCCCCAAACACAGAAAGAGAGTGGAAGCTCTTACACCTCTTACTTGTTATTACTACCCACACAACTCTCTTTGCCGGCCATGGTCGACGTCGACCGACGCACCCCCGGCCTCACCCCGGCCCACGTCGCCGGACTCCGCCGCCTCTCCTCCCGAGCCGCCGCAGCGGCCGCTGCCAACCACTCCATCGCCACCTCCACCTCCAATGTTGGTCCGGCTCGGAAGTCGCTCCTCTCCTTCGCCTCCTTCGCCGACTCCGTCGTCGCCCGCCTCCGCTCCGCCGACGTCGACGTCCACCCTGGCCTCTCCCCGGCCGAGTTCGCCCGCCTCGAGGCGGAGCTTGGCTTCGTCTTCCCCCCCGATCTCCGTGCCGTCCTCTCCGCCGGCCTCCCCGTCGGCCCCGGCTTCCCCGACTGGCGCTCCCCCGCCGCCCACCTCGCCGCCGCCCTCGACCTTCCCACCGCCGCTGTCTCCCTCCAGGTCTCCCGCAACTCGCTCTGGCCGCGTTCGTGGGGCGCGAGGCCGGCCGACCCCGACCGCGCCCTTCGCTTGTCCCGGTCGCAGCTCAAGAAGGCTCCCCCACTCGTCCCTTTGTTCAACCACTGCTACATCCCTTCCACCCCCTCCTTGGCCGGGAATCCCATCTTCTACGTCGACGAGACGCAAGTGCTCTGCTGCGGGTTCGACCTCACCGACTTCTTCGAGCGCGTCGGATCGGAGAAGAGGAGGAAGCCCGCTTCTTCCTCCGCCCCGTTGACGTTGTTGTCTTCGCCGAGCTTGTCAAGGCGGAGTCTTGATTCGAGTGGGAAGCCGCCCCGGTGGATCGAGTTCTGGTCGGACGCGGCGGATCACCGGCGAAGGAGAAGCTCGAGCTCCTCGTCCTCGTCCTCGTCGGCTTCATCGACGACGTCGACGTCGGAGCGGTACTACGAGATATCATGCCGGCCGAAGCTCCCACAATGGGTGGACGAATACCTTAACCAGATTGAGTCTGTTCTGAAACAGGGCGGGTGGGAAGAGTCGGACGTGACGGAGATGTGCCGCGCAGACAAGTCCAGCGCCGGCAGCTGCGATGTTGCGGAGGTGGAGGACGACGACGTGAATATGTTCGTCGACCGGCAGGCCGGCTTGGACCTCCTCCTGTTGACAGTCGACCGGCTCTCCCGCCAGCTCCGGCGAGCAGGATGGAGCTCGGCCGACGTCTCCGACGCTCTGGGGTTCGATACCCGGCCACAGAGACAGCGGAGGTCGGCGAAGAAGCTCTCGCCGGAGATGGTCGAGCGCATCGGTCGGCTGGTGGAAAGCGTAGTGCCAGCGTTGTAGTTGCCGGCGAGAATACACCGCATAAATTTTTAAAACTTTTGCTTCGGAAAAAAAAAAAAGAAGTAGAGAGATTGGGAAACGCGTTGTAATATTGTGAAGGAAGTATATGCAAACATATTAAAACGATATTTAATTATGTCATATTATTTTATGATCCCTTGCAAAAATCACATAGTAGTAATCCGAGTTTGATACACACAAGTGTAACCTCAGAGTTAGGATGTTACAGAGCTAGACGAGTAAATAAGTTATTCTTTTTTGGTCAAAGCATAAATGCAAAGAAACAATGAGATGCATCTATAATACTAATAAGGCTGTAGAATTGAGCTTTCGTAATAATTTATTATTAGGACAGTAGACGACACGAAAATATCCAAAAAAACGTAGGTGCATATGTTTAATTAAACCCGTTAATTATTGAATCCAGCTCGGTATGAGCACGTTGTGTCTACCAAGTGGGACCTTTCTCGGATTCCCATCTCACCCGCACGGGTTGGCCTTGTTTCCAAAAAGAGACGTCGTGAATCCGACGTCTCGATGTGGTGGAAATGAGATGTGGTGGCATGGTTTCAAAAATTGGTTGCTGATTAGGAATCGCCCTTAAATGTCACTAATTTTGCTCTCTTAAAGGAACTGGTGGGAAGCACCCACTCACCAAGTAATCCGAAATTATTGACACGAGGTCACTAACGCCGATTCACAGATTGTTAATTTTTTATTATAGGATATGTCCACATTTACAACAACCGGATTGGGGAGGGAATAAAGCGTCGATCACTAGAACTAGAGACGTTCACTTTGGATCACATCCTACTGGAATAGAACCCGGTACTGTGCTCACTTAACGATCGTCTTAACTTTCTTTAACTACTACTTCATTTAGCTCCGGCGAGGTCCAATACAGATCAACCACATCGACGGATAAATTAACTTTTCATCGAACAATATTGTTCATTATATACTAAGATCCGAAGCAAGCAAAATTCAAATGGGACAAGGGAGAACCACGCGCAGCTAATTTGTGAAGATTCCACCTCTAGCTCTAAAGCAGATCGACAATTTTGGTCGTAGTACTTGGGGAGCACGTAGATGGCCGTGGTGGGGAAAAGAGATGATCAGGTGATTTACTTTGGAAGAGAAAGGGTACAAGAAGGGGAATCTTGCAGCATACATCACATGGTCGAGATCATGCAAGCCATCTTCGTCGGACATAGAGCAGGGCTCCCACAATCGCCATTTAAGGAGGGGCAGACTCATATGTTGTTGCTCCACATTTCCAAACCGGACAAATTATAAATCTCTCGTTTGGCCAAATACTATTACTTATCTGCTCGACCTCCTAATTGAAGCACCAGAGTCTTTGTTGTATATACTTGGCACATAATATTAGGGGAATTAATGCCACTGTTCCAAGGTGAGAGGGAGGACAAGCAGTTGAGACAGTAGCCGCGGCGCTCCGGTTCAAAATTGAAACGCAAGAGATGGGCTGTCGGGCCAAGGACGCACGGTGCACACGTTAAATGACATTGTTGTACTTAATTCACTAAATGACTTGATGTCCGATCTGATATGTTCGTATTCTGGTAGATTGGAGAATTTACTACCCTACTTGATTCATATTTCATACATTACATTAAACAAAGAGGAGGCCGTGGCCCGTGGGTACTAAAGTATATGTATTAATACAAGTCCCCCCACGCGGACCCGTGAACGACTTGCCAAAATGCATCATCCCCTCATCAATTCCTCTGCTTTCCGCGCCGCACGGGTCACGCCCCAGACCGTAAACGAACTCGACCTTTCTGATCGATCTGATTTAACGATGGAGGTAGCTATTATTAGCCGTAGACTCTAATGTGATTTGTGAGGCGCGAGGTAGCAAGTGTGCAGCAAACTAGCTAGCGGCGTGAAAGTTTGGGACGAGAGTGGCAGCAAAGTATATGCTACAGTGTGGGACAGCGGAGGTTGGAAACAGAGGGAGAGGGAGAGAGAAAGACACTCATGGTGTTGTGGGAGGTCGCTACCCTGCTGTCGTTCTCCGAGAATCCCACACTCGCCCTCCCTTTTTTGCTCCGCACACCCAATTTTATAACGCTAAAGACGGACAGAGCAGCGCATAGGATTGTTACACTTCATCGATGCCAGCGAAAGATGAAAGCGAATCGGGGATGAATCTGAGGTCTTGGTGGACCTCCAGTTTAAGGCTGATATAGTATACAAACCTCGACAAGAAGTTCTTAAAAGATCCGCAGATGGCTCTAAAAGCCTTTTACGACGGTTTTAAGACTTTTAATTAAGCTGTTGCCTTCCAAATCAAATTTGCGTGGGATTGAAGAAAGGAACATGGCAAACAAAGCATGGGCGATGGGTGCGTGGTTCGGGTGGGTTCATTCATCCCCCCCAGAAAAAGGTCCGAACGACCGTCGCTAGGTTTAGGAACGGCGAGATGACTGATTAGGCCGAGAGGGGAGTAGGGGCGGCCCTATGCGCAGCCGCTCAGCCTCTCTATGATTATGACCAGGGTTAGTTGGTTACTTGGAGCAGCTCACTTCTAAGATTTATCAACGACGTATTCATTTATTATATGTCCTTTTTTTTCCTAATTAAAGATTCATAATATACTCTCTGGGTGCCAAAGATAATCCCTACGCTTTCTTGGAGTCCCTACATTCCGAGCTACATTGACATTGTGCAGTATTGCCATTATGCATTAGTAAATATTAAATATATTTTTTGCTAACGGTTTGAGCTGTGAGGATTAGTGATTCAACTGTCTACGATTATACTGATTTTAAAAATCAATATTAAATCCGCTTAACATAATACTAATTTTTTCTCATAAAAGGGGGCGCTTCTCATGTTGAGACCTACTTTGAGCTGCTGATGCAACGAATTTGAATGGAACGATTTCTAGGATTGATTGATGTATTTGCTCTTTTCAGCACGCATTATGCATAAGAACACTGTTGACGTCTTCTGGATAAATCCAAATTCTTCACCTGTACAATTATTGTGCTTGGCTTGTTATGACTAAGTAGTTCCGAGTCAATCAATTGACTCATAATTTCATATCCAGGAATGAAAGCTTAAACTTCAAGGCCGAACTCCTGCCTAACAAATATTCATCGAGCTGCTTGTTAACTGGATTAGATGTGTCACAAGATAAGGTACATGGCCTACAGGTTGTGATAGCTCATGGCATGGCCGTTCCTAGTCTCGACCCCCTTCCAAGTCATGAACTCGACCCATGACAAGAACATACACAGACATCGGCCACTCCAAAGACACAACGGTGGGTCATTCATGCTGCCGTCAAATGGAGCAGGTGAACCATCACGGTACGTGAACATGGCCTTGGACTCCATCTCCTTGGCCCAGTACTGTCAACACAAGATCGATGATACATAACATCAGATAGAAAAGAAAATTGGGAGCATGGGCATAGTGTGTGCTCTCCTTTTCATGTATCCAAATCCATGTACACTATACACACTCCCTACCCACTTACTACACAACATTCAAATCGAACACCTAATTTGACGAACACTATCTTTCTCTTCGATTCCCAGGTGGGATCCATCCGAGTCTCCCCTTGCTGCCCACCGCAAACATGTGGTCTTGATTTTGGTCCCATCATGTCCCCTAAGTGTTGTCTGATTGCGCCACGAGCTGCTCGCTGGTCGGAGAACGGAGGGCAAGGCCGGCAGAATGGCGACTGGTCATGGTCGCCGACGGTGGTGCCGATGCAGCATTTACTACTGTTACCATCGGAGTCAACATATGGGGGTGGGTTGGACGCCGAGGTTCGACGTATCTAAATCTCATGTCCACCCACATTCAATAGCGGTTTGAACGAGACAAAGGCAGTAGGTTGACTATTGAATGGTCCCATTCACGCAGTTCCCAGTTTGCAGATGAGGATGAGAGCGGTGTTCAGGAGCCAATCTGATGGACAGCGGCTCTGATCAACCAAAAGGCTCCTGAGGTCATGGGTTTTGTTTGTTCTAATTCTGTATGCATTGCCTTGCACATTTCAATCTTCAAGCCGAATAAGATTTGGTTCCTTCAACAAAATGCTAACCGCTCGGAAAAACAAAAAACAATACGCCATCTGATTTCATAAGGCCCAGCTGCATATAGTGCCAAGCAAGCGCATAAAATCGAAAACACAAATCACTTACACTTACGCGAGCTGCTCTAATTTTGTTCACTTCAAAAGGAGCGTAGCCAACGGCAGTTCAAAGATCATGTCAAGCACTTCTATATGACGTCGTTGAGCAGATCGGCAGCGGATTCATACTCGTCTATGGTTAAGAAATCTATCATCGATGATAAAATTATTGCTGATACAGTTGGCTGTCTCTGCCAAAATACAAGTTTAATCAATGAGGTTTCTAAAAAACTGTACACTGTTTGATCCCGATACAATTGCCCTAAAACGTATCAGCTCCAACCTTTGGATGAAAATGTTATCGCACCTTTCAAAATATCCTTATAGACAAAATTGGATAATTGTCATAAGGCCTTGTGAAGATAAATAGCGGCTGCCATAAACTGACAGGAGCAGATAATGCGACGTGCAGGGCCCAGTCTCTCCAAGAACGCAAATGCCAACTTTCAACAGTTAACAGTTAGCCTTTTAGACAAAAATGACTTCAAACTTGGCACAAGGATTTTGCTTGATGTGTTGTCTAAAATCTTCATCTCCGTCAAATTTGAACATGAACAAGGCTTGCCGCTGTGTCATACCAACAGGATATATTCTATGTATTTTTAGTTGGTTAGTTCCTCTCAACATTTGTGGCCTCTCTTCTTTCCAAACAGGCTTGTGGTCAAGTGACGTAAATCTCCTTGTAATTGCAGATTCCAGAGCTTTCCGTGTTAGATCCCCGGACCTAGTAATGTGATTGGATATTTCAAAGATACCATGATAAGAGGCCAAAACAAGACAGTAGTTTGAGCATGTACCTCAGAAAAATGGACTCGAACTCAAATCTCCCTCGCTCCCTAACAAATAAATGGTAAACAGTCTCCAAGCCTCTCGTACACTTGCATGGCCGATTTTGTAATTCATAATTACTTCTTTCTTCATGTTCTCTAATCTTTGTGGCAAGGAAGATGCAAAGACGACAGGAGGAGTGCACTGCTGCCATGTCAACAACTGCTTTGAATGAATCTGACGGACCCTCATATTTCCACCTAAATAAAGAAACTTGATAAGTATAAAGTCATTCAATTGTCCAGACGTTGACAGCCTAAGCATCCTAAGTCATGCTTCAATGTCCTTTTTCCACTTCTCTAGCTTAATCGTGTTTTCAAGCCAAGAAGGCTCGATAATTATGTCATAGTTGAATTCTGTGAATGCTCAGGGAACAGAAATAAGACTAAGTCTACCCTATTCCCTCCTTTCCCACTTAAAAAAATTTATAAAGAGAAATCATGCAATGAAGCTATGAAAAATTCATTAATCATTTCTACATGAGAGATAACATTGAAATGAACCGGAGGGGCAGCATTTAGACTTACACAAGCCAAAAAAAAAAAAACGGTTTGGAAAATTGTAAAGTGCTGATGATAAGCCTTAAACAATCCTAAATATTACTACAATTGGAAAATTGTGAAGTGCTGATGAACCAGGCCAATCAAATCTTTGCTTCAGCACAGTGAGTTTACAGATTTTTCACAGTCACATTAAAATCCCCATCAATTTTTTACCAAAAGACAGAAATCCAGACTGATTGCACTCACATTTGCGAGCCCATAATGAAGCCAATTAAATGCATATTCTATTCCACAAGCACAAAGCACATGTTTAACCATATTTCTTTGTATTGTCAATGCCCCACTCTCCACATACTCAATGGTTAAAATGCAGTTTAATGGTAATTGAGCCACAACTGTCTAAATTAGCTAACAAAGTGAGTAGGCCCATTACCCTTAATACTTGCAGATTCAATGAAGG
Organism: Piper longum; assembly: GCA_032619315.1. Lineage (NCBI taxonomy): Eukaryota > Viridiplantae > Streptophyta > Magnoliopsida > Piperales > Piperaceae > Piper > Piper longum. The sequence continues at coordinate 14,608 of JAVDBV010060715.1, forward strand.
ATAAAATTTTACGGGTGAACTGCTAATGCTAATACAAAAGGAAATTACCTTAAGCAATCATTGTAAGCTTTTGCATTCTCTGCAAGGTACTTCATTTTCTTTGCAACGGCCACAATATCAGACAACTCTTTGATATGTAGTACTGAATCCAGAGAAGGAGCAAAATCTAGTATATTTGGAGCACCCACAACCACAGGAATGGTTCCTGATGCATCATAGGACAACATTACACGAAGAAAAAGGAAAAGAAAGAAGTGTGGTTTATGTAACAAGAGATATTCAATACCAGCAACAAGAGACTGGAAGAACTTCTCAGTAATGTAGTCTTCCTCATTGGAATTTTCAAAAGCCAAGCTGAACTTATAGCGCTTCAAAGCCTGTACTTTATCCACTAAGGAAAAAAGAAAGAAAAAACAACTTCTCAGTTTTATCATGGCAAAACAAAGTAATAAAAGCTGGAGTAAACACATTATTGCTAGAAACAAAACAAGATTTGGAAAATCAAAACCCTATTCTTGATGACTTCTGCAGCATCATTCTACAGCCACAGTTAAACCAAAATTCAAAATAAAATAATAATGTCTAAGAAATGCAGGTTACATCGTACCAATCCCTATAATAGTCTTGCAAACAATGGTACACACTTTTTTTAAAAAAAAAAAAATTGTAAGTGCTAAAAGTCCAACACAAAATTATCAATAGGCAAAACTTTTCAATATCAAAAGTATAAACTAAAGCAAAAATTGAAAATAATTTGCATTATAGGTGACATTCAAATACTTGAAGATAGCACACTAAACAAACTGCAGAATTGCTCAAAAGAAAAAAAAATATGAAGATCATAACTAATCATTATGGACACACCTTGTCCAGCGCGATTGCGATGGCATCCACCATAGGAATCTATTTTTATATTCAATTTCTCCAGTTCGACAAGGGCTTCAAGTCGGAAATTCCGTGCAGCACAATTAGATATGAAAGCAGCTGCGTGAGCTTTCTCAGTTTTGGGCATCACTGGTGCCATAATATCATACTCGGCCCACGAAAAGTAGCCAACAGGAACATCAGATGAGAGACTGGTGGTCATTACTACAGTGAAACCTCTCCTATATGACATAAGAATAGAGGAAAAGGATCAACTGATGTTGATACGTGCCAACCAAGATAGGAAGCTTTTAGATGGTAAGAGAGATCTCTTTTATGTAAGTTGCATATAACTACCATTAGCATATGCAGCGGACAAGAAATGCAACATATATTCTGCTATCCACAATGTTCCCATACAAAAATCTGAATTTTGATCATGTGATTAGACTTTTTATGCTAAAATGAACATATGTTGGATGCATAGTCTGGTAAAATCAAATAAGTCTGAATGCAGAGAACCTCAAGATATAATATCAAATAGTTAATTTTTCAATAAGTAGAAAGACACTACTTGGTGAACGTCCTTTGTGTTGACCTTAGTTGACCTATTGTGATATTTGCATCGCTAATTGGTAGCCTCAAGCATTTCAACCATTCTGACTTGAGAAAATAAGTTCATTTAGTTTGGCTATCCCAAATCCACCTCCTCTACAAAGTGATAGAATTTCCCAGTATCATTTATATTAAACAGAATGTAAAGACAATTATAAAAAACATTTCTTACCCACCTGCGTGCTTGTGCAAGATTATTTTCTGGATAGTAGTGTGCAGACTCCATGGAGCGATGGACACTAGCAATTTTTTGGTCGGACATTAGACTAAAAGAAGCATCGGGTTTTCTATTGGGGGCAGCAGCATATCCAAATTTACAACCCACAGAGCATGATTTCCAGTCCTCCTGAATAAAATAGACAACATTAAAAAAGCTATAAATAAACTTATAAAATAATCATTTTAATTATAGTAAACCAGTATCGTAATTGGTTTTTCCAAAGAAAATCAGGTTGCCTGGCCCTTGTATCTGTCAGAATGGAGAAGTTAACATGCTATCAGAAGTTTACGGGTATAGATGGAACTCAAAACACCATCATCCCTGTCCACACCATATCTTAGCTAAGCTGGAGAAAAAACATGAATTATGATAGGGCAGGCATCAAGGGAAGGTTCTTGCTCGAGAGAATTTAACTAAGTTATCATCATCCACTACAAATCTGACTCTAAAGATATTGAGTTTTCTTACACCTAAATATAACCATTCCCATTTAAACTACCTTTATTAGCAGCAATAATACAAGTACACAACCAACTTGATACACAGTTCATTACTCTCCACTACAAATGCTCTCCATAATGATACAAGAACGCATGAACTTCAAATTTTCAATCATTATAGAATTCTGACAATTTCGTACACAGTTAATTAATCTCCACTCCCCATGGTGACCCCTATGATGACCAAAAGTTCAAATCTTTCAACATTCATTTGCATAATAACATCCAATAATTCAATCAAAAGGAGACAAAAAAACGAAAACCTGCTCTCCGCCATAAACAAAAACCGGGTCTTTGCCAAAATCTCGAGTATAATTCAAAGCATCGGCCTTTTCCAGCCACTCCTCGCACCCGTCGGCACCGACCCACTCCTCCTCCTTCTCGACAACCACTTCCTCTCCGCCGGTCTTCAAGAGAACAGGGGAAGAAGGGGAGGTGTAGAAGCTGTGCGCCCAGGAATCGACCATAGCGGCGTTTTTGACGACGTCGAGGCGGCCGAGGAGGGCGATCTCCCCTACGACGACGAGGAAGACGAGGAGAGGTATGATATTGGACCACCTTCTCCGCCCGCCCGCCGGCGATCCGTCCGACGGCGGCGCCGCCGGGTGCTTCTCCCTCATACTTCTCTCCCCTGCCGCCGCCGCCAGCGTTGTTGGGAAGGTTAGCGCCGCGGCGGAGGAGGCCGCCACTTCATGGAGCGACCGGAAATGGGAAAGAAGGAGAAGGAATCGCAACGTGTTCAGAGAGTTCCGATCGTCTGGGAAGTGCCTTGTTCATTCCGCGGGGTCAAACTCAGTTTTCTTTTTTTCTTATAAAAAAAAATCTTTTAACAAAATGTAAAATTGGAAAAAATAGAAAAAAATAAAATAAGAAATACGTGAAAGAAATTATAATTTGTTTTCAGCCGTTTTTTCCATTAAAAACGTGAGATGTAATGCAATTAAAAATGTTTTTTACGTGGAGTAATTACGATGTGATATATTAAATTAATGAGATGATAGAGCTGAGGACTTTCAAATTTACAATTACTTGGGTTGGGCTTGGCAACTCTCTCTTGTGTTTTAAAGTTTGGATAAGATGCTTTGAGAAAAAAAAGTTAGGATCAGATTTTATAAGAAGAGAGTTTTTTTTAATATATTTTAAAAAATATAGTTTTTTATATTAGAAAATAGCATTATAAACAGGAAATTCTTTTATTTTTTTTTTAGAAGAAGGATGTTGTCTTAGGCTCTTCGCTTTCCAAACTTTTTTAAAAAAATAATTTTACTAAAATTTTTTTTTAAAACAATTAATTTTTATAACAGGTTACTTATGTTCGAGCTCGGCTTGAATAGTTCAAAGTTCGTTCGAACTCGACTCGAGATCGAACGAATTTTGAACATATATGTTCGAACTCGACTCGAATATTTTTTACTTGTTCAAGCTCGACTCGAGCTTGAATACACTTAAACTGCGAGGTCGAACCTAGCTCGTTCGTGAGCTTGAAACCGGCTCGTTTAACTCAATCAAAAAAATAAAATTGGCGTGATTTAACCCACAACCTTAAGATCAAGGACTTGATTACCTACCATCTCAACTATCTCACATTTTTCTTATTATATTGTATATAAATAAATATAATTAGTTACAATTAAACTTATTAGTATATATATATATATATTTATATAAAATATAAAAACTATATTATTATATTATTTTATCGAGCGAGTCGGGCTACGAGTCGAGTTCG
>JAVDBV010060716.1:0-13266 GCA_032619315.1 Piper longum
CTACCCCCTTACAGCCCCCCACACACCCACCCACGCCCTCAGCCGCGGCCCCCACCCCCACGGGCAACACAGCAGCCAACGGCAAGGTCGCCGGCGATAGGTAGCGCGGCGTCAAAACAGAGGAGGGGGGAGAATATGGGAGGGTAGTTTTGTAATAAAAAATTGACTCGATTCATATTGATTTGAGTCGGGACCAAGTAAAGTTTTTATTACGAAATTATTTTATTTTTAAAAATTTATTTTGTAATAAAAATTTGACTCGAGTCAGCCACTACTCGAATCAAATAAATAAAAAATTGACTCGGTCACAAAGTGAATCAAGTAAGTAAAAAATTGACTCGGTCAAGATTCGAATAAGTAAATAAAAAAAATTGACCCGGTCACGAATCGAATCAAGTAAATAAAAAATTGACTCAGTCACGACTTTCTTAATTCAATTTGTAACCGAGTCATTTTTTTTATTTACTTATTCGAATCGTGGCCGAGTCAATGTTTTATTTACTTGATTCGATTCGTGACCGGATCAAATTTTTTTTTATTTGCTTATTCTAATCTTGACCGAGTCAATTTTTTATTTACTTGATTCCTTTCCTGACCGAGTCAATTTTTTATTTATTTGATTCAAGTAGTGGCCGAGTTAATTTTTTATTTACTTGATTTTAATTGTGACCGAGTCAAACTTGACTCGAGTTGTGACTGAGTCAACTTTTAAACAAAATGGCATTCTGTTATATATATATATATTCTAATAATATTAAAATATATCAAATGCAAAACAGAAGAGATCCATCTGATTTAATTTTTTATTTAATTGACTCGCTTCGAGACCGAGTGTATTTTTTATTTATTCGAGTGAAATGAGATTTTCTTTTACTTCATTCTAGTTGTGACCGAGTAAAATTTTATTTAATTGACTCGAGTCGAGACCAAGTTCATTTTTAATTGACTCAAGTTTTTATTTTATTGTATTTTATTTTGAGAATTTATTTCGTTATTTTAACTCGAGTCTAGAGCTTGTCAAATCTTTATTACGAAATTGCCATCGTGCATTCCTTCACCTCGTGTTTTGTCCCGCCATCGGCTATGATGCAGGTGATGCCGGCGTGGACGAGGCCAGGTGGCCGATGGCGGGGTGGAGTTCGGTCGGCGGGTGGGGCGGCGGTGGGGGTGGGGGCGAAACGGGCGGCGGGGAGGTGCGGGTGGGGCGAAATAGGGCAGGCGGGGGGGTGGGGTGTGGGAACAGGGCAGGTGGGGGTGAGGGCTGCGGGCAGGGGCGGGCGGGGGCAAGGCGGCGGGAGGGGCGGCGGCGGGAGTGGGGGCGAAACGGGCGGCAGGGGAGGGGGCACAGGGAAGGTGGGGGGAGGGTGGTGGCAGGCAGGGGCGCGATGGCAGGCTGGGTGACAGCAGCAGGAGGTGGGGGCAAAACGGGCGGCAGGGGGTTGAAATGGGAGGCTGGTCGACAGGGGGGAGGGGGGAGCCGTCCAAGATCATAACCTTCCGAAAATGATGATATTCATCTATCAAGCTTGGTTTTTATATATATCAGAGGTTGTTTTTTCAGAAAATGATCTTCGATATTTGGTGTATGTATAAATTTTCATCTTCAGGCAATAAATATAATGTTTTTGCAAAATAATTGATCTTTTTGGGACAAGAGAGAGTCTTATGTGGATTAAGGAGAATCTTACGAATAATGGGGAAGATAAATTTAATTTTGTGATTTATATGAAAATTAGTCAAAGTTTTGAGCAATGCACCGGGTAAATTTGAGTTCGAAATATTGGATAAAATTAGGAAAATAAGTAGTTTATTTGAAAAGTTTCTATTTATAGAGATTCTAAATATGTTCATGAGATTTGAAATTATATTTTACATAGATTTCTAACATTTTTAATAAGAAGTGAAATTGTCCTATAATATTATCAACACTAATCTATTATTAATAATAAAAGCAAAACTCAATACTAACATGAGATTAAAAGTTGAAGAATCATTCAATCAAAATACAATAAAAATCTAAAAAGTTAAACAAAAATACCTCCTACAGAGGGTTACGGGTTTAAATATCGTCAACCTCAATTTCTTTAAAAAATATATAATAAAAATATATTTCATAGTAAAAGGTCATACGTTTAAACATTGTTAACCTTAATTTCTAAGTTCCTAATAATAGAAGTCTGTCTAATTATCTTTAAAAAATATAATAAAAAATTAAATATTTATAATTTATCTTTTTATTTAAATAAGATACATATTTAAAATCAATCACAGTTTATATCTAAGATATTAAATTATTATAGTCTATCTTATTATTCAATAAAATTATATACATAAAATTTAAATTTATCCAAGTTAAGTATGGCGCTACATCTTGCATAATTATAATTAGCCGTCTGCTTATAACCCTCGTTAATAGTTGAGGACATTTGTCAAAATTTATTCTCTTATTATATATAAAAAGAAAGTTAAATAGATGGAGATGGCAAATAAGTTGTGCTCTCGAGCCTGGCTGGGCCCAAAGTTTGATCGTGGTGGGCTGGGCTGGCGCTCACATTGGGCTAGCTTGGGCCGGGCCCTCTATAGTGGTATTGAGCTCTTAATTTTTTTTTATTTTCTGCCAAAGACAATAAAAAAATAATTCAACTTTTTGTAATTAATTTTGAAAAATACTTTTTTAATTACTACAAAAAATTTAAGACTTTCAATTTCATCTAATCATTGAAAAATAATTATCATGGAACCATAGTCGCTCTTAGCTCTAAATTTTCGAGATGAGGTTGTATACGGCATTTTTTGAAAATTAAAAACACAATTTATTTTCATTACACAATAACAGTTGTGGGGAGAGATCTAATTATATTGACTTTAATGATCTCAAAATTCGTAAAAGAACCTTATCACGTGATGAAAATTAAGTTACATAATAAATCTATAATGATAATTTTGAAATTTCAAAAATAAGTAAGCAAATTTTTTCATCTGGTTGTTCATTGAGTCTTAGGCTAATATACAGAATAAGATTTAAAAATAAATCTAAATATTTGTTTAAATTACATAATTATATTTTCTAAATCTGAAAAATTATTTTTGACGTTTTTAATCTTATAACTTGTATTAACTTGAGCTAATTGTTCACTCAAACCTACATTATTATTTTTTCACCAACATAAACCAACGTTAATTTTTTCAAAAGTGTAATTATGACATTTTTAAGTGTACCTCCCTTAAAAATCATAAAGACGTCTCCATTTCTCTACCACATAACAGAGAAGAGGAGTAGACTGGAAACAATGGCAGTTCTCCCATTGCTCTCGTCTTCGTCCTCCCTCTTCCTCCCCTCCTCCTTCCCCATCTCGACTCCAATTCCCGTACAGAAGAATCTCATTCGTATCCCCATTAGAGCTTCTTGGCAAGAGGTGCACGCTCTCATCACTGCGTCTCTAAATAGTTTCTCTTTTGCTTGGTCCTGTTTTACCTTGCTGCTGCAGCTTCAATCTCATCTGCTTGTTCCCTTTTGCAGCTCGTAGGAGTTTTGGTCTTCTCGGCGGTTCCTTTCACTGCTGTCAAAGCCATAGCAAACAGCCCCTTCGGGGAGTCGCTCCAGAGGCGGATGCTGGGTACGAAGAAAGCTGCTCTGGATAACTCTGCTCAATTCAAAGCTATGGCAGAGATGGCCAAGCAGGACAGGTGATACCTTGTTTTTCAGTTGAATTGTAGCGGTGTAGAGTAGTAGCATACTGACCTTGACCATAGGATGATTGTTCAGCATTTTCTTGCTGCTTCCCCATTTTATAATTAGTCACAATGGTGGATGGAATCATGGAAAATGGTGATCGATTTGTGATATGGGTTTTCCCAATGTCTCTTTCAGCTGTTGGTATGGAGAAGAGCGGCCTCGATGGCTTGGTCCAATTCCTTATGAATACCCAAAACATCTGAAGGGAGAGTATCCTGGTGATTATGGGTTTGATGTTGCTGGTCTGGGGAAGGACCCTGCAGCCTTCCAGAAGTATTTCAAGTATGACGCATTCACTTTGTACCCAACATCTGCTTTTATGAGCTTGCTTTCAATGTTCATGTCGTTTGCAATAAACGTTTCTAACTTCCTACTTTTGTTTTGCTGATTAACTTTGACTTAGTGATGCACCTATGCAGCTTCGAAATACTGCATGCTCGTTGGGCGATGCTTGGTGCGCTGGGCGTCGTCATACCAGAATTATTGGATCTGTTTACCTTGGTACATTTTGTTGAGCCTGTTTGGTGGCGAGTTGGGTATGCTAAACTTAAGGTCTGTGTCTGTACTATATTTTGAGGGCTTCTTGTTTGTTAATTGTGGATGAAAATGGCATTGACAACTCCTAAAAGATTTGGTTGCATCACATATTTTGCCAAAAGCAATAATATAGATCAGTAATGTTAGCATGGTTTTTGGCTTTGTTTTGTTTAGATTTATGAGTTTAACTATCTCTCTAATTTGGAATAGGGAGACACTCTTGATTACCTTGGAATCCCAGGGCTACATATAGCTGGAAGTCAAGGAGTCATTGTGATTGCTATGTGCCAGGCTCTTCTGATGGTATGATGTTCTGCTTCTTTTTTTGTTCATCTAACAAAGCTATCATATCCCATGCACTCATTTTGAACATCTATTTGTGACTCATGAACTTGTCTATTGGCCCTGAGTTCTAGAGAAATGTATGTATTGGCCCTGAGTTCTAGAGAAATGTATGTATTGGCCCTGAGTTCTGGAGAAATGTATGCCTAAAAATTGTAGTATTTATCTACATGTAATGCTTGTCTACGTTATAATTCGGAGTTCATAGAAGAATACAATATATTACTCCATTTGAGTTGGTATTTCTTTTAGTGCATAACATCAATCTCTCAAAACGCAAGTATCTCATATAGAATGAGGAAAACCATTGAAGTTCTTTTGTATGACAAACAATATAGAAAAAACTCATAAGAAAATTCTTTGGTGCCTCCATCTTAAACATCTTTTTTACATCAGGTTGGGCCGGAGTATGCCAGATATTGTGGTATAGAAGCTTTGGAGCCTCTGGGAATTTTCTTGCCTGGGGACATAAACTATCCTGGGGGGCTGCTATTTGATCCCTTGGGATTGTCCAAAGACCCTCGAATGTTTGAAGAGCTTAAGGTGAAAGAGATTAAAAATGGTCGTTTGGCTATGGTTGCTTGGTTAGGCTTTTACATCCAAGCAGCTTTGACAGGGAAAGGCCCCATTCAAAACCTCATTGATCATATTTCAGACCCTGTCCACAATAACCTCCTCTCTGCTATCAAAGTCATTTAAAAGACTTGACACCTAGTGAAGTCAAATTGTTATTTGCTGTAAGAGTGAATAATTTGTACATCTCTCCAAATTTTGATCCCGTAAACCAAAATGGAATAGCAGATGTAAAGCTTGGTTACAATTCCACTGTTTTATTTTCTTTCTTTTAGGCTCATGGTTTCTTTACAGGCAATTGTAAAACTTACGGATGCACACAAGGATGTACAGTCGATGTGTCTCTGATTATTAAAAACTTTCTTTTTTTTCATGGACATTGTAATGCCATAGACTCTAAAAATTTGACCCCTTTCGTATTATAGATAGTGAACAGTCTTCATTTTCCATCTTTTGTTGAGACATCATCCACAGTTGAAATTTGCACTTGAACTTGCCTTAGTAGATTGGGATTTATCCCTTAGTAAATGGTAATAGAAAGAACCATAATTAAGATATTTACAATTGTACTTAGCCTCTTATCTTGAATTAACCAGAGACGTTGTTTTGTATAATCTCATTGCACACGTCCATAGTTTTAGATTCAGGATCATGTATGGGTTTTTGTAAGGGATATTGGGAGTGATTAGAGAATGACTCACTTGGTTGAGAGAGTGGTGGGCATCTTCTTGTGCTCGAAGACGGGTAACCTTCTTGTTTAAAGTGGGTAACCTCGTTTAGAGTTGGGTAGCCTTCTTTTACTTGTGTTGTGTGGAAGGTTGTGGAAGATTACATATCTATACTAAATATATTATAGCAGCGATTTTTTACACCTTTTTTTACACGACACAAGTCACAATAATATACACAACTCTCTACGAAGCATTACCCATCGACCAGCGCATGCCTCTCCTCTACCAAAGTCCTCGACCAGCTTCCATCTCCCTTCATAGCGTGTACATCATCAATTGGTGGTTTTAGAATTTTGTTTTTCTTTCTACACTCAACATATCTTCTAGCATCATCTCCTCTGAATTAAATTAGCGAAAATTGTCTTGATGTTTAACTATCTCTCATGTAATCCAACCACTATCTCATGGTATCATCTTCCATATATTTGGACATAATTATCTTGATGTTTATAGTTTTTGCATCATCAATGGCCAATGGTTGGATTCAATTTTCTTTTTGTACTCAATATATCTTCAAATTTAATCTTTTAATTCAATTGTCTTGATGTTTAATTATATCTCAAATACTCAAAGCATTATATTTTCTTCTATGTATTTCTTATAATAGTCTTAATGTTTATAGTTTTTTGATGTTTATTGTCGTTGATGTTTATTGCATTATCTTTCAGTATTGTTTTCTAATGTTTATATAGTTCTTGTTTACATTGTGAGCGGAAAGACTTGCGTTTGGATCGCATATCCGTATTTTTATAATTAACTATTGTATACCCACGCTTTGCACGAGGTTGTATATTTTTTTTCATATATTAAAAATATACTTAGTATCTTATATTTTAGTTTTTTAATTAATTTTATTTCTTTTAATATTATGTATTAACCCGCTACCAAATCTAAATTGATTGTTTACTAATAATTTAAATAAATTCATTCATTTTACATCATGTACATTTTAAATAGATATTTTTTGGAAAACTATATTTCTTTTCAAATTATATTCATTTTTCAAAATGTTCCCTTACGTCGTGCACAGTGTTCGCTGCACATATTATACGATTTTATATTTTTGTATTTTAATATAATATTGAAATTTTAATATATTCAAATTATAATTTTTAATACCTATGTTAGATTGAAAATTAACCCTACTCAAAAGATTCATTTTTTTTTGAATTTTATACCTTTTTAAAAATATTGAATCAAACTTATAATATAATCTAACTGGATTTAAAATTTGATCATATATTTTTTGGTCAGCTTTGGAAGAAATCCATATATTAGTTAAAGTAGGATCCAATAATAAACCTTAATAATATTATATTACAATTTTTCAAAAACTATACATTCTAAATAATTAAAAGTTGGCACACTCTATATAAGTATAATTCTAGTTGAATTAATAGGCATTTTGCAAATAAATTTTAGTATTATTCAAAAAAATTAATTAATCAAATTATGAATATGAAAAATATATGAATTGACTGAAGCACATGTATTTTAATTTTTTATAGAGTTTTTTAATTAATGAAATTACAATTTTGATAAAGTTTGAAAATAGATGTTTAAATTTTTATTTATTATTTTCGGAATTATTAATTAATCAATTTACAAGTCTAAAAAGATGAAAAATATGAGTTGATAAATATTTTTATTATTTATTATTTTCGAAAAAAATTAATTAATGAAATAACTAATCCAATAAAGATGGAAAACTGTGTTTTGTTTTTTTGATAATTTCAAAAATTTTAATTTAATAAATTATAAATATGATAAGATGGAAAATATAAATTGATAAATTCACTTATTTTTTATTTTTGTGACACACCAATTTAGTCTAAACGATAGATCAAATCATGATATTATAATCCAAAAAATTATTCGTTGGACTATCGTTAGCCTCGCCAACACAGAAGGTGTCAATCTACCAGGTCCCCCCTTTGGTCCTCCTAATATATACACATGACTAACAATCTATCTCTACATATGATCAATCTTCTAATCAGGGCATCTACAATTACATTTACTTTAGGGAGATGGTAAGCAATATCAATATCATAGTCCGCAAGAAATTCTAACCATCTACTCTGTCTGCTATTCAAATTCCTCTGCATGAAGATGCACTTCACGTTCTTTTGATTGGTGAAGAATTGGATGAATATTTCATACAAATAGTATCTTCATATGTGTAAAGCAAATTTGACCCCTACAAACTCCAAGTCATGTGTTGGATAGTTCTGCTCATGGACTTCCAGTTGTTGAGACGTGTATGCAATGACTTTGCTCGTATGCATCAGAATGTAAGCAAGTCAAATGTTAGAGCATCACTATACACTACGAAGTCATCACGGATCTAGTAGACTTAATATTGGGGCAATAATCAATCTCTCCTTAAGAGTTTGAAAATTCTGTTTGCATGCTTCTGTCCACAAAAAACACTCCTCTTTCCTAGTTAGTCGTGTGTGAGAAGTTGTTAAGGAAGAGAAACGCTGTATGAACCTCTTATATTATCTAGTCAATTCTAGAAAACTCTGTATCTTTGTGCATGTGGTAGGTAACTCTCATCTCAAAACTGCCTTGACTTTTGCTGGATTCATCGTGATTTCAATCGCTGATAGAACATGACCTAAGTGTGTCTCAAGCTCCTCTCTAGACCTCGAATAGATCAAGATATCATATACAAATACAATCACAAATTGGTTCAAGTATGGCTGAAACACCCAATTCATGAGATCCATGAATACTACCGATGTGTTAATCAGCCCAATAGACATGACTTAGAATTCATAATGCCTATAGTGAGTCCTAAAGGTTATCTTCGGTATATCCTCATCTTGAATCCTCAACTAATGGTAGCCCAATCGAATATCAATCTTCGAGTACACTACAACTCCTCCAAGCTTGTCAAACAAGTCATCTATATGCAAGAGGGGATAATAGTTCTTTACCATAACTTGGTTAAGTATTATATAGTCAATGCATGACTACATGTTATAGTCCTTCCTAACGAAGAGGACTGAAGTGCCCACATTTATATTAATCACCACCCTTTTCCATAGAGATGTGTAACTATACTCAATACTCCCCCGCATATGTAATATTTATATGTAAAGACTATCTTAGTGGGGGGCAGATAATATTTCTATCTCAAACTTTAATCCAGATCATTCGATTACAAGAACGACCCAATTTCAATAAAAAAATAAAAAATAAAAAATAAAATACCCCCACCTCCACCATCATTTAGTATATAGTTCTAATAATATTTATTTATGTTTTTAAATATATTTTGAGTAGACAAGTGATATTATGTATATTATTATATTATTTTATCGAGTTGAGTTATAGTTACAACCGAGTCGAGTCGAGTCGAACACTGTCATGGTCAAACTCGACTCGTATGATTCGATTTTAAGCTCGAGTATTTAAATGTCAAGTTTCAAGTCGAGTCGAACTGAGCCGAACGCCAAATACTCACGAGTTGGCTCGCTCAATTAGCCGCTTTAATTATATCTACTTACCCCTACCCCCCACCCCCCTTCTCTTTTTTCTTCAACATTTTGTCACTTTTAAAAGAATTAACAGTAGGGGGGAAGCAGGGTGGGGCGGTAGTGACAGTAGGGGCGAAGGAGTAAGGCGCGTTAGGTGGAGTGAATTGGGGGAAAAAAATATAGTCGATGATATTCTCGTAATTAAAAGTTGACTTAATTCCTACTCAGATAAAAAATAATAATTAATTTTAAATAATTTTAAAAATCCAAATAAATATTATAAAATATAATATACACAATAATATCAAAATAATTTTAATATTAAATTTTTATATATTTATGTTATAAATTTTCGAATTATTATATGAGGTCAATTTAGACCAATTCAAATGAACGAATCTTTGACTGATTTAAATCAATTTGATCCTTCCGTGTTCAAAATCCTATTCCGAATACGATTTTTACAACTATTATGATCATAATATTCTTACTTCATTGATGGGTTGGGTTGGAGGCTTAAAGCCCGGGAAATTTCTGGAAAATGGTGTTCTAAATTCCTAATATTGCTTACTTTCAGTTTTCGCGGTCGAAGCCGGACTATTTAGATCCGAATCTTGCAGATATTTCTGCCACGCAGATTCTCTGCTTCTACGCATCCTTCGTGTTTCTCACCTGGGTCAGTGACTTCTCACCCATAGTTCTAGTAATTGTTGCTCTTATCTCAGTTGTAATCTAAAATGTTATTTTTATTTTGATCCATTTGAAGTTGGGTTTTTTAATGTTACTCGCCAATTACTGTCTCCCTGTGCTTGATTGCTGATTGATGAGTGGATTTTAGTATCTGGGTTCTAGTTATGAGGTGTTGTTGATAAACCCCGAATGCTGTGTGGTAGTGTGCTTCTTTTGCATGCTAGTTTGTACTAAGTCTTGAATTTGTTGCTGATTTGGTGACCTAACAAGGTAGCTGTTTGTTCACCCCTTTTTCATTTCAGAGCTCTGCCAGACTAGTTGTATGTGGCTTATAGTTTGGATTGTGTAATTCTAGAAGCCCATTTCTCTCAACCTACCTGTGATTGGTTTTCTGTGGTTTGTGGCACCAGGAGTGTGGTTTTGCTATGGCATTTGTCATGGAATGGTTCATCTGATGAAACTATTAAAATTTTTCTAGAAGCGAGATTGGGTTTGAAGTGTGGTTCAATTGACTTCCCTGGATAAGATCATGGTCATTTGAAGACTTGATTATGCAAGATTCCCATGCTAGTAATTGGTCATCTTTTGGAAACATTGGTCTTGATCTTTTTTGGGGGTTGAGAAGATTTGTAAGATCTTCGTAAAAAATCGATACGATAATGATTCTGTGTTCAAGGTATAGATCTTCCCAGCCCTTCAATTTTTAATCTTGTCTGAGAGTTACTATGGTGGAGGCTGACAACAGTGAGGCCTTGAGAGCCAAGGAGATGGCAGAGAAGCAGCTTGTCAAAAAGGAGTTTGCCGATGCAAAAATGTATGCTTTAAAAGCGCGTAGTCTCTGCCCTTGTTTGGATGGAATTTCTCAGATGTTAGCAACTCTTGATGTCTACATGGCTTCACAAGCTAAGGTTAATGGTGAGGTTGACTTCTAGGCGGTTCTTGGTGTGAACCCATTGGCTGATGATGAATCAGTTAAGAAACAGTATAGGAAATTGGCTCTTAATCTTCATCCTGACAAGAACAAAACTGTTGGAGCTGAGGGAGCCTTCAAGTTTGTATCTGAAGCTTGGAGCACTTTGTCCAATAGCAGCAAAAGAGCTTTATATGATCAGAGAAGAAGTATGTCTTTTGCTGAGAGCCCCAGGAAAAGCCATTCTTCTAGTAATCAGGCATCATCAACTGTTAATGGATCCCGCAAGAGACCGAAGTCATCAGATTCTAATGGCTGTACAAAGCGTTCTACATTCTGGACTACTTGCTCATCTTGCAAAATGCAATTTGAGTATGTGAGAATCTATATGAATTGCAATCTTACTTGTCAGAATTGCTGGAGCACATTCATTGCAGTTGAAAAAGGAAAATTGCCTACTAGTATTTCCACTCCGTTTGTACCTTCCCCTCGAAGGAATAACCATGTTCTCCCTGAAAACAACTGTGGCACATATTACATGGCAAATAGTTTCCATTACATTGACAGGGAAATTTCTGCATTTCCTTGCGTGATTGTGACTGAGAATACTCCATATATGATGGTTCAATGGGTTCCATTACGTGGAAGTGTTGCAAATATTCATGTCTCCTGTAGCTGCTTATTCAATGGTTGTTGGTAGGTCTTATGAGACAGCTAAAAGAGCAAGTGAGATCCCTCGATCAACAGAAAGGGACCTTAACAACGGGTCCTCAGGTTTGGCTTCTTACTATCCAGGTTGCACCACAGATCAGTCGTATAAGAAAATGAAGTCTGAACATTCGGTGTCAACTAACTAATAACATGAGTTCATCAAAGTTTGAGCCTTCAGTGAGAAACGATAGAAATGACGGTTCTAAAAGAAATGAGAAGGATGCTTTTCCAGACAAAACTCATGCAAAGTCTTTCGATGCCAGTGACCAGCCTCCTTTTCTGTTTAATTTTGATTCTAGGAAGTTGTTGATAGAGAAAACAAAGAGAGAAATTAGCAAGAAACTTGAAGAAATGCGATCCGAACAAAGTTCTGGGAAAGAGAAATACCAAACGAAATTCGTTTCTACTGATGCAATTGCAGCAAATGCAATGCCAGGAATGAATACATCAAACTCATTAAACGGCCCCTGTCCAAACTTCAATAAACTTGATAGGGATAAGTCAGAGGTTTGCTTGAAGCCTCAACAGGTGTGGGCTATATATGATGATGGTGACGGTATGCCTAGATTATATGCTTTTATTCATAAGATAATATCTCTAAATCCTTTTAGGATTCAGTTAGAGTTACCTGAATGCAAAGAGCAACAGTGAATTTGCATCCGTTGATTGGATAGCTTCAGGATTTAACAAATACTGTGGAACATTTGTCATAGGCAGATGCGAAGTTATGGATGTTGTGAAAAACGGGTAATTTTCACCAAAGATAACTAGTTCACTGTGAGAACTATTACCTAGATGACAAGCGTGAAAACTATTGTACTAAATAATTACCCCAAGATAAAATTCCCAAGAAAGTTGGTGGGATACGATAATCCGCTTAAAAACCAACTCCTATACAGAATTTTATCAAGACAAGTAATATAAATAGCACAATAATTAACACCAACTATACCCGACAATAGCTATTAAATAAACAACAAAAGAAAAGAACAAGACACCAGAATTTAACGAGGTTCGGCAATTTCCTACGTCCTCGGACACTACCAAAATAATATTTCACTAAAGAGAAATATTAACAAATTACCAATGGTAGAATGAATAATTACCAATGGTAGAAAGGGAAGTTGGTAACTTTGAATTACCCTGTGGGATGATTTACTAAAGAGGGGGAGGGTCCCTTTTATAGGAAAAGAGCCCCCCCCACATCCCACACCATTTAGATGTGGGATTTATGCCATTCAACAATTCTCCACCTTGGCAAAATCCCATACAATTCTCTCACAAAACCATCTTTCAGTAGTGTCTGCAAGCTTCAGCTTTCAATTTGTAACAATATTGACTAAGTCTAAACAATGTTTAAACTTGACCGCAGTTACCACTTTTGTCAGCATATCAGCAGGGTTCTCAGTGGTCGAAATCTTCTGGATTATGACTCCACCTTCTTCTATAATCTCTCGAACAAAATGATATCGGACGTCGATGTGCTTCGTCCTTGCATGGTAAACCTGATTCTTTGCTAAATGAATAGCACTCTGACTATCACAATGCACT
>JAVDBV010060717.1:0-15972 GCA_032619315.1 Piper longum
CATTGCTCATGGTGATATAGCCGATCCAATTCGCCTCCTTGTCCCACGCCTCCCTGAACCAGGACTTGACGGGGAAGGTGTTGTCGGGGATCTCGACGTAGGCGGTCTCGTAGAGAAAGTCGAACTGAACCTTGTGGAAGAAGTCGGGCTTGCTGGGTGATTGTTGTTGCTGTATTTGGAGCGAGGGTTGCTATTGAAAACGTCGTAGGTGGCATGGTTGAAGTTGCCGTAGCGGAGGATGAGCCACCTGAGGTCCGGGTGGAGGGGGTCAATGAGGCTGGCCTAGCGGCCTTTGCTGTCTAGAAGCTCCAGCCATGAGGGTGGCGACGATGCAAATATATAACACGGCCTTTTGACACAGTATATACGTACAAATATTGTAACATGGTATTTCTGTGGCAAATTCCATGATAAAATTTTTAACAAATGCATAAAAAAAATTTAAAACTTTTTGGAAACATTGTTTTTGACATAGCTAACCGTGACCAACTTAAGAAAACATTATAAAAGATATTTGCCCCAATTTTTAACCAAGGCATAGTGTGATAAAGATTTAAAAATTTAATAAAAATGCATTACCATGATATTTGTCCATGGCCAAGAACATTGTCAAATTGATTAAAAATTATTTTTAACGGTTGAAGCCAAATAATAACACCAGTTAAAGTAAAAAAAGTTTTTAAAAATGGATAGAATTTTTTCGTGCCCGGTGTTTTTATTTTTAAATGAATGTCACATGTGCACCCTAGGCGAGCCTGAGAGTTATAAGACATTGGACTAAGCTCAGTTTTACAGGAAGATTATATGCTTTAGCTTTCAGACCTAAAAAATCAAAGATCACGAGTCTTAAAATGTATAGAGTAGAAAATGACCTAAATTGACATTGATGTTGATCACATACATGTACACGTTGGTTTTTCGATGAATAAATTTGAAATTGAGATTGACAATTGACATTGATAATATTTTAATTAAACTTAAAAACATTAGATCTTCGGTAAGAAAATATAAATTCAACATTGATGCTTTAGATAAAAATGCAACCAATTAGATAGGATTCTATTTAAAAGAATAAAATTTGGAATTTTAGAGGATATAAATATTAAAATGAGGTGGACGTCCGGAAAATGTTATTAGTAATTAAAAAATATATAAAATAATTTAATGATCATCATTTTTTAAAATAAATTTATATTCAAAAAAATAATCGTTTTTTCCAAAAATTAAATTAATTTGGGCTGCCGTATTTATTTGAAAAGAATGTCTAAACAAATAGTGAAAATTAGCAACACCTAATTAAATTATTATTTTTATATAAGTAACTCCTTCAAATCTTTAGATATATGAATCTTTTCATAGACATATCATCTGCTATTTAATTTTATCTATTTTTTTTTATAATAAGCTCCTTCTTTATTTATGAACAAAAAGTCCTTCAGGCTGCGACGAGCCGGACTATACACAAAGGTACACATATACATTACTGTATTACAAACGTACATGCCCCAAACAACACCCAACAAACACAGATGCATGCATGCGTAAACCAACAATATTCAGGAAGAGTTGGGACATGCATCTAGGAGGAGATCAACGATGCAAGTTCCCACACAAACATAAACATATATAGTGAATATATATTCTTAACATTTTTTTTTGTTACAAATACTTCTTAACTTAACCTTAGAAGATCGCACTTTTCCATGGCATGACAGACATCTTACTGATTTTCAAACTCAGGAACAGGGAGGTCCTCCTCCGGCGGTGGTGCAAGGTACCACACCCCATCTTTTCCCTTCTCCATGCCCTTGTTCTTCTCCGTCCACCATGAAGGCGGGACGAGCAGCTCCTCCTTGAGGAAGTCACACGACTTGTTCACCAGAGCAAGGCACCTTTCCACCTGCAACTCAAAAGCCTTATTCTTCCCCATCCACCCGGCAACCACATGAAGGATGGCTTGTAGATTGTGCCAGTCACCCGGATTCACGGAGTTCTTCAAGTAGGTCGATTTTCGACTGTCGATCAATATCTCCACCCCGGTATCCTGGTAGCCCAAAAGGTTACCTGGCATGTGCGGTATCAGATCGGGCTCGTTCCTGATGTGCAGCACTCGGAGGTTGTCCAACTTGTTGAGCAGGTCATTGAAGGCCTTGTTCCCCACTTGTGGTGATCCAAAGACGACGGCCGTCACGGGGAATGCCGGCCGGTCACCCACCTTGGAGAGCCCGTTCTCGGCTATGTCAAAGGCGCTAACAGTCGCCAAGGACGCCCCAAGGCTATGCCCGGCGCACACGATGCTGATTTCTTCGTCCTTGTACAAGCTAACCAGCTCTTTGATCTTGGCGTGCAGCTGATCCCTAGCGCTCATTTTACAGAACAGCGATTTGGGGCTGCTCGCAGTGTAGATTGTGAACCACCCTTTCTCAATTTCTGGATTGGAGGTTAGAACATTGGGAAGTTGAAACCAAGGGCGTTTGTCAGTGTCCTTGTCTTTATCGGACAGGAGCAGCTCAATGGACTGGCTTTGGGCTTTTAGGACAGCTAACCACTCCATGTCTCTGATCGTTCCCCTCCACACGACGTAGATCTCGCGCCTGCCCAGCTCCTTGCTCTTCTCGTCGTTGCTCACTGCAATGTAGCCCATCCAGTTGGACTCCTTGTCCCAGCTCTCGCGGGACACGGACTTGACGAGGAAGGCAGGCAAGTCGGTGCTGGCTGTGGCGTACAGAAAGCCGACGACGTCATAGCCGGCGGCGGCCTCGTCGAACTGCACCTTGTGGAAAAAGTCTTTCTTGCCGTAGCGGCTGCTGCCGCTGTACGCGGAGCGGGGGTCGCTGTTGAAGGCGTCGTAGGTGACCTGGATGAAGTCACCGCAGTGGAGGATGAACTGCCGGAGGTCCTGGTGCAGGGGGTCCAAGAGGCCTTCCCAGCTTTTGCTGCCCAGAAGCTCCGCCCATGTCGGCGGTGCAGCGGTGGCGGCCATGAGAGTAGATCAAGTGGAGGATTTGATAATTAAGTACAACTTAAGTGTGAATTTGAATGGCCTTTCTACGTAAGAAGACAGTACTATAAATAGAGAGCAAAGAACTAGAAGTGTTACACTTGCACCACTTACAAGGCTTTGCCCGGGGCATGCAAAACATGATTGATGATGCTATAAGAACCGAATGAAGATTTCCGTCGTGGATCATTCCCTACTAGTTGCATTGGGTTGTGGATTTATGGTTGGGAAGTAGCATGAAAGACCTTAGAAGTTCGATTCTTTAAAAAAAAAATAGTCTCCACAAATATTTTTTTTGAAAAGTTAATTTGAAGTGTGAAGAATGCTGCAATTTGAACAAGATAAGGAGCCTCTCCACGTCAGTCTCTTGTGCTGTTGTTCAAGAGTAGTTCTCATCATATTTACAGCGTTTCTTAAATGAGTGGAATTGGCATGTTTCAACATTCTTATGTGAATTTTGTTAATTAAACCAGAAATATTTCTATAAATACTTTTCTTCCAACCAGATATGTGTACTTTTCTTATATTTTTTACAAGGTAATTGTTTAGTTACATAACCCGTGCCCTAATTAAAATTGATTGATAATGGTTGCTGGTGGAATGTCTTACATCAATACTTAATTTTTCAAGACCCAATCAGTAAAAAAGCTAATTCAGCACCCATAAAAATGCCTTTAAAATGATAATTTTGAAATTAATTATAGGTATTATACTTGGTATTATCCACGCTTGATTGCGTATCAAAGCAAATAAAACTATAAAGACCTATCGGCTGAGTATTTTTTTATTAAATTAAGATGATAATGTATAAGATAGAAGATCAAGTTACTGATGTGGTTAAAATTAAGGCCAATCAAATGACAATTTTCGTCTGCATGTGAGGAATGAGGATTGAGAACTCTTCCCACTTGATGAGGGTATTTCCAAAAATATTTTTTTATCGAGATATTTAAGTAAACGAATGTCAAACATATATTTAAGTAATATCATGTTGACACTAAAATCTATTGTGAGCGAATAGATTGAGTTTTCTTCATTAGTAATGAAATAATTTATAATTGCGTTACTTTTGCAGTACTTATAAGAACATGAAATTGATTGTTTTAGTCTTTGATAGAAATAACTAACTCAAATCTTTAAGGTTATGAACAACTTTTTTTAAAAGAGATTGCTCATCTTATATTAAACTTCTATATACCACAATTTTTTCTTTTCTTTTATATATCACAAGGCGAGCCCTTGTAACCCGTCTAACCCTTATTTTATTGTTGTCAATGGTATAGTTACTATCCTTGATCATTTCAGATCCTTGTGCACTTCTAATTATGAACATTTATCAGATTGCTCGAACCCAGAAAATGCAGACCTAGTTGCACTTCGTCAAACCTTAAATTACTCTTTCAAGTCCAGTCTCCCCTCTGTGGTGATCTTATTAGATTGCTATAATATAGTGAACTATATTTCTTTTTGGAGTGAAATGTATTAACCGGCAAAACTCTGCTCTTGTTGCCTCTTGTCGAGATATATTTTGTAGCCTAACTGCAGCTATTAGATGGAATCTTAGAAACTATCATCTTGCTCAATGTGACCGCCTCTGTATTTTGCATTCCTCTTCATAATATAGATTTTGATCTAAGACGTTAATAAAAAAAAAGTTCTGAGCCAATCGGGTTTCTCTTAGTGGACGTTTTAGAGATTTTTTTTAAAAAAAGAATAATATCATCCATCACTTATAATGACAAAAATCCGAGCTTGATATATTCATAAGGATGAGGACCATAGAAATGATGAAAAATGGTGATTTCCTTGTAAAACTAATTCTGAGTATTACTCTTTTGACTTTTGGAAAAATGCCTCACAATTCATCTTGAAACTTTATTGGGTTGATGGCCGCATAAGGTAGTCATTCTTAGACTACATTTTGCTGCCCAGAAGCTCCGCCCATGTCGGCGGTGCAGCGGTGGCGGCCATGAGAGTTGATCAAGTGGAGGATTTGATAATTAAGTACAACTTAAGTGTGAACTTGAATGGCCTTTCTACGTAAGAAGACGATACTATAAATAGAGAGCAAAGAACTAGAAGTGTTACACTTGCACCACTTACAAGGCTTAGCCCGGGGCATGCAAAACATGATTGATGATGCTATAAGAACCGAATGAAGCTTCCGTCGTGAATCATTCCCTACTAGTCCCATTGCGTCGTGGATTTATGGTTGGGAAGTAGCATTGAAGACCTTAGAAGCTTGGCTCATTGAAAGAAAATAGTCTCCACAAATATTTTAAAAAAGAAGAAGTTAATTTGAAGGGCGAAGAATGCTGCAATTTGAACAAGATAAGGAGCATCTCCACGTTAATCTCTCGTTCTGTTGGTCAAGCGTCGTCTCATCATATTTTTAGCGTTTCTTAGATGAGTGGAATTGGCGTGTTCCAACATTCTTAGGTCGATTTTGTTAATTAAACCTGAAATACTTCTATAAATACTTTTCTTCCAACTAGAAATATCTAATTTTCTTATATTTTTTACAAGGTAATTGTTTAGTTACATAACCCGTGCTCTAATTAAAATTGATTGACAATGGTTGCTGATGAAATGTCTTATCAATAATTAATTTTGCAATACCCAATCAGTAAAAAAACTATTTCAGTACCCATAAAATGACTTTGACGATAATTTTAAAATAAATTATAGTTATTATAATTGGTATCATCCACGCCTGATTGTGTCTCAAAGCAAATAAAACTATATAAAGACCTATCGGTTGATTATTTTTTATTAAATTAAGATGATAATATATAAGATACAAAGTCAAGCTATCATATGTGGTTAAAATTAAAGCTAATCAAATGACAATTATCATGTGAGGTGGAAAGAGGATTGAGAACTCTTCCCAGGTGATGAGGATATTTCCCAAAATATTTTTTTAATCGAGATATGTAAGTAACCGAATGCCAAACATATATTTAAGTAATATCATGTTGTCATTGAGACACGTCTGTTGTGTGCCTTACGCCATGGAATAGATTGAGGTTTTCTTAATTAGTAATGAAATAATTTATAATTGCATTACTTTTGTAATACTTATAAGACATGGAATTGATTGTTTTAGTCTTTGATAAAAATAACTAATTCAAATCTTTAAGGTTATGAGCAGGTTTTTTAAAAGAGATTGCTCGTCTTATATTGTATTTCTATATATGACTTTTTGTTTTCTTTTTATATATCACTTGACAAGCCCTCTCCTAATTATGATGAATTATTTAACAATGGGGGCTGGGGCTCAACTATCTTTGATAATTGCAGATTCTTGTGCGCTTTTAATTATGAGCATTTATCAGATTGGGCAAACCCAGAAAATGCAGAACTAGTTGTACTTCGTCAAACCTTAAATTACGCTTTCAAGTCCAGTCTCCCATCGGTGGTGATCTTATTAGATTGTTATAATATAGTGAACTATCTCCTTTGGAGTGAAATGTCTTAACCGGCAAAACTCTGCTCTTGTTGCCTCTTGTCGAGATATATTTTGTAGCCTAAATGCAGCTAGTGGGTGGAATCTTAGAAACCATCATCTTGCTCAATGTGGCCACCTCTGTATTTTGCTTTCTTTTTGATAATATATATTTTGATCTAAGACGTTAATAAAAAAAAGTTCTGAGCCAATCGGGTTTCTCTTAGTGGACGTTCTAGAGATTAAAAAGATGAAGAATATTATCATCCATCACTTATATGACAAAAATCCAAGCTTGATATATTCATAAGGATGAGGACCATAAAAGTGGTGATTGCCATGTTAAACTATTTCTGAGTATTACTCTTTTGACTTTTGGATAGAAATGCCTCACAATTCATCTTAAAACTTTACTGGGTTGATGGGCGCCCTAGGATTAAGAGTTAGAAGATGATCTATAATGAATTCGGAGAGAAATTGGTCCAAGAAGCATAACCTGAAAACGGTAACCGAGAGGAGAATGCTCAAATGCTGGGACGCAAAACGCTCAATAGCTGGCCTTTTAATTAAAAAAATTTTATGGCCAAGAGCAGAGCGCTTGAGCGCTTTGATTTAGAGCGCTTGAGCTCTGGTGGCAGGAAAACTGATTTGCCTCGTATTTTTTGAGATTCTGGTGAACCTCACTTGTAATATTTGGGTGGATCATTTATAAATTTGATTAGGGTTTTAAAGATATAGAACAACTCTAGATGGCTAAGCAACAACATGAAAGACGAGAAGGAACGACGAAAAAGTTGGATCAGAAGAAGAAAACGCTTTCTAAAAAAGAATTTTTCTTATTTTGATTTACTTTTCTTTGTAATTAAATAATGTCTTTCATATCACATGAATTTCTTTAACTTAATTGAATATTTTATGGAGTAAATTATTTTTTAAGATTTTCAATTACACATAGTGCATAGATTAATAATGGTTATTAATTTTTATCTATGTAATTGTGATTTTGGGTCATCTATTTTATTTTGTTATTAATCCTATTATTAGACTATTTATTATTAGATTTAGAATTTTGATGTCGTATAGAGATAGAAATATTAAATTTGTCATTAAATAAAATAGTCTTTGTTTATCTGTTTTTGGTGATTCACATTTGAGACAGAGATATACTTATATGTTTTGTGTAAATGTTAAGGGCAAAACTTAAAGTATCATTATGCATACAAATTTCATGAAAATATAGAAGTTGAGTGGTAAGTTCTTATTGAATTGAGAGATTATCATGAATAATTAATTATCGTGGTTAATAATCCAAATGCGCAACTCATAGGTCAAAGTTATAACTTCAATCATATAGAATACTAGGTGAAATTGAAAATCGTAAATTTTTCATCTTGAAGTTACTTTTTAATTTAATTATTGAATTTTAGATTAGTTTAGCTTTAATCTATAATTTAATCACTCTTTGAATTCATTTTTATTTAAGTTTATTTAATTAAATTAGTTTTGATAATTGAAATTTCTAGTACTAATTCTTCGTGGGGCGATATTTTCTTATCATTTTTATTACCTGATTCGACACATGCACTTGCATTATAGTTTTCACATCAGTCACATAGTAATGAGTGAATATACTCATATTTAATGGATGCTTACCTAGTCATTTCATATTCAATTAGCAGTCATGTTATAATATGATTACATAATAAGTTATCATTAGGGCATACAAGTAGGTGTTCTTTTATTTAGTGATATTCGAATCTCGCCTACTATAGGATTATGATGTTCTGGCTTTGGACAAAGTATGACCTTGCATTGTTAAACAGGTTAGATCATTTAGCAAAAAGTTGCTTGTTACTTTATTATCCTGGTC
This sequence comes from Piper longum, assembly GCA_032619315.1. Lineage (NCBI taxonomy): Eukaryota > Viridiplantae > Streptophyta > Magnoliopsida > Piperales > Piperaceae > Piper > Piper longum. The sequence goes on from JAVDBV010060717.1 coordinate 8,317, forward strand.
TCACTGTCTTAAAAAATGTCTATTAAAAAGAGTAATCCCCCTTCATTACTACAATTTCCTATTCCATTCCAATCAACCCTTTTCTCGCAATATTGACGCTTGCCTATGAAATGCTAGTCAATATACTTTTTTGTACATTATTACAAAATCTATTTTTAGAGAGAAGGCGAAAACGAAAAAAGAAAGTGAAAAGAAATGATACCTACAAAGAAGACAGCAACTACTATGTTGAAAAATAAACTTGTTTTAAACTCAAGTTTGTATAAAACTCAATTCAAAATAAAGAAGCCTAATTCAAAGAATCTTCTAATATTTTACACATGATCAATTATAAGTCAATGGTTGGTGAGATTGTTGAAAGTTTGTGGTCAATGTTAGGTATGTATTTGTTAGATGTGTTTTGTGGTCAATGTTAGGCATGTGTTAGGTGTGTTTTGTGGCTTGTATTAATCTTGAGTTAGTATAAATACCCCCTCTCATTGTGTGTTGAAAACAAGGAAGAATAAGAGAGAAAACAAGAAGCAAAGTTTCTACAATGTAAGAATTCAGAATTGAGTGTGAAAAGGTTGTTTAGAGAAGAAAATGAGAGTTTGTGTTTTTGTATTTGATAAGAGTATTTTCTTATCAACAAAGTTGTAGTTTTATATTTGATAAGAGTATTTTCTTGTCAACATACTAATCCCAGACGTGGTAAATGAAAAAGAGATATTGGAGGAACCTCTTGGTCTTCTCCTCCTAAGCCAACGCCTGTAAAACAAATTGAATCTTTAAACAATATACTGACTATACAGTGCTGGTTTCTGAAGATATACATACGCAAATGAAAGATTTTCGTCAATGAACGTCATACATTATTCTTCCGATAATCTAAAACGAGACAAACGATAAATGGATAAAAAGATGATGTAAGCTCCCTCAACAGTAGAAGTAACAAAAGCCCCTGTATGCTAATTGTATTACTACCGTAGTCTTCATAAAAAAAAACAGTTTCCCACATACAAGACATAAAACATAAAATTAAGAAAACAGATAGCAATTAACTTATCTTACCTATGGTTCCAATACCAGCTAGTGTTATCCTTACCCAGTCAAGAGTATTCATGATCTCTTTCGGATAAAAATGAGAGAAAATTGAAAGTATTGCTAATCCACAGCCGGCAACTGGCTGTATGACCGATACCTGATACAGAAATGGAAAATAAGTTAAAATCTGATTTTGTTCATTACACACCTAAAGTTATCTTAAGAAAACCCCAATATGAAGAACATAAATTTATGACAACCCATTCAAGGTAAGTCTTAACAATAAACTTGCAAAAGACTGTTGACACTCGTAGTTAAATCTTAAAAAGAGTTGGGGCATTGCTAACTTAGACTATTATAGAGTTCAGAACTTCAGATAAAAAAAAAGCTAAGCTGTTAGTTATAACACCATATGTGAAAATGATGATAAACAATTTCATCAGTTTTACGGCCGGCTGTGAGAAAAAACATTAACAAATCCAAAGCGGTCACCAGACCATATTAATGCAATTACATTTTAAATTCAAATTGGATCAGTTTCTCTTCAATTAATTTTAGCGCAGGTATAATGCGAAAAAATGGAATGGTTTTTTATATTCTTTTAGTAATGGGTTTATGTAAATACTTAGTCTATTCAATGTTAGGCATAATGGGTATTGATTAATAGTCATGCCTTGAAGCCGGTAAAAACTTGGGTATTGAGCATTTATTTCTATTTACCTCTTTTATTGTGTCATTTTTAAGTTATATAGGAATTCCTGGATCCAAAAATTCACCTTACTTTGAATTTGATTGGCTTATTAAATGAGCCGCCTGAATCATAAATACATCACAATTTTTTGGACCAATAAAAAATAGGGTGGGCAAAGGTGGAAAAATTTTCATGATATATAAAAGATTTTCCTAAACAATATCCTCTTCAATAGTTAATTTTTTAGACCCTATTTTTATGGGTCTATTAAAACATTGATTAGGATTTTTTATTGTTTTTTAATAGTGATTTTATGGGCCTATTAAAAAACATTTTGTTCCGACATGTATTAAAAAATATTGACCGAACAAGTTTTGCATGGCAATCCCTAATTTTGTGATCCTTATGTGTCGAAGGCAAGATTTAGTTACTGAAAAATATGTTAAACATGTGGAAGTTTGTATAACATTCTTATTTAATATTTAATATATTATTTTAAACGAGCTAAGAAAAAGTTGACACCAATAAATGTGAATTTCATAATTATATCTATACTAATATATAAAACATAGGACTTTTAATATGGTGTTGTAATGTGTCCTTTAATTGTTTTAAAATCTTATCTTTTATTTATTATTAAAAAAATATTAATTTTATATTATAAATAGTATTTGTTTCAAAACCTTTAATATTTTCTATTGTAATTAAAATTTGTTATGATTTCTATTGTAATTAGGATTTTTTTCGAATTCTTGAGAAGCACAATGCATGGGTTAGCAACTATCTATACTTATATATAAAGAGGCTGTGACTTGGCTGTGCTTCAATTTAAATCTCGCCGTTGAAAAACAATCCTACGCTTAGACCTCCCCTTCATTTTCGGCCTCATCGGGCAGCGGCGGTGCGGTGAGGAGGAGGCGGCCGGCGAGGTGGTGGAGAGGATCGTGGTGCTCGACCCGGCGATGCAGCGGATGCTGTGATCGTGGCCGACGGTAGCGCCGGTGCATTTCTGGAGGAGCTTGAGAGGCAGGCGTCCGAAGCGAAGTCCGGGAAGCGAGGACCGTCGCCAACATCGGCGGCATCGATTGAGTCGATGCGAACGATTGAGGTGGCGGCGGAGGAGGGTGGAATTCGCGGTGTGCTTGGAGGGGTGGAATTCGCGGTGGCTTGGAGGGGGTGGTGGGGGCGGCTGGTATGTTGCTTTTAATTTTGATTTTGATTTTGAATTCACGCTGTGCTTGGAATTCTCTGTTCCTCTCCTTTTATCTTTTTGCTTTTGATTTTCCTTCTTCCTAATTTCGCCAAAGTATACCCAAAATCTTGCTCTTGCAAGTCGCGCTATTGTTCTCTCTGGCCTTGCTTGTATGTTGTTTGATTTTTAGTTTGATTAAATGTATGGTAGACACTGATGTGTAGATGGAAGGTCATATCTCAATCGCTTCTTGAATTAAATGATATTTGATAGAGCTCTACCCGCAAATGCTCGCCAAAGCTTTAGCTCAATACTTTGAAGCCAAATTGCTGTTGTTAGATGTTATTGATTTTTCATTAAAGGTGGGCAATTGCTTATTTTAAAGTGGAAATTGATGTCATTTTCATATAAGACCGTGGAGCTCTACCCAAATTGCTGCTACTTATTATTATGTTTGTTGATCATAACCGTTGGTTTTCCTCCTAGCTGTACTGCTCAAGAAGATTCAATATTGTTTTTCAAATTGCAAGGTGCTCTGTATGATCAAATCCTTCCATCACATGGTCAGCTACTAAGTCTGTTTGTAGTTTTGAGCCCCTACTTAGATTAGTATAAGAGGACAATAAGTTTATAATGATGTTCAAATGAGTTCAGTCTTTACTGCTGCATGTTGTATTAACGAAGCACATCTGCAGGCTTTTTTAAAACATATCTAGTCTTGAGCTGCATAAAACTTACTCTTTTGCATTCTTTATTTTTTTCATGAAGGCTAGTTCAACATCATGTAAGATTCAACTCTAGATGGTGGCTTCATGAGAATCCTTATGGCATCCACACTGACTGGGAGCAACATGTCGATCGTGGAGCTCCAATGTTCTGATTGATGCTGTCCAAAGTTGAACTTGGAGGGGGTAAGTTTCATCTTGATTCAGCAAAATAAAATTTTCTTCAATGGATTTCACTTCTTAATTCTGGGCTTGTAAATGGTTTCATGCTGCTTTTGGTGAACACTTACACTGAGCATTACCTTGAAGAATTGACAACTCCGGACTGGTGAAGAGCAAAAGCTCTTGATTGTTATTTGAAGTGAGCCATATGCAACACTCATTAAAACCTGAGTTGCTCCTTGTGATTTTTGTTTGCTGAAATCTGTGAACATTTCAGTTTGTGCTGAGCACTGGAACTGGGGTGAATGGCTTCACACTTGATCCATGCAAAATTTGGGTTCTCTAGTAAGATATATTTGTGTTCCCACTTTTCCTTGAAGGTGATAGGTGTTAGCTAGGTGCCAAATGTAAATGGTGTTGGTGTGCTTCATGATTATGTTTTCATAGAAATTGTGCAGTTTCAGTTGATAAAGTGTTACCTTCTCTGCGGGCAGAACAGAGGGCTCGCGAGGAAAGTGAAAGATTGAGGCAGCAAGAACGTGAACGAATTGCTGTGAAACGCCGCTGTAAAGGTGTAGAAGAAGATTGAAGATTGCCCTGCAGGTGATTGGTATCACTAACTTATATTTTTCAATGACTTTAACTATTGTGGATCTTTGGCTCAAAATTGGTAGAGCACTCAAGAAATTCTTGAGAGATGGTGGTTCGAATCCATCAAGATCCTACTTAGTAAATATTTAATGAAAATTTGAGATAAAGATCAAAACAACTTTATACCTAAAAACAACATTGTTTTCTACGTAAATAGAAGTAGAATCTCAATTTCATTCAACATAATTCCACTCTCACGTACATTCAAGGAGTAATTTTGACACAGATATGTACATATACACATGCTACAATATTGAATAATCCATTAAATTATCAAAACAATAGAATCGTCCTACCTAGAAACAAATCTTGTACATCTGCAATCAATTTTTACATCATATAACAATGACAGCATTGCTCAGAAACCTTTCCATGCAGCAAGATTTTCTTGGAAAACATCTGCAATGAGCTCCATGTCTGCACATTGAACGAAAGCATTGAACTCCTCCCTGACATCAAACATCTTGGCAAACCTCACCAAATACTTCAAACAGCTACTCTTCAACTGGGGCAGTCAGTAAAGAGACGCAGTTTGGAGCCTCACCAAAACATTCTTGGCATCAATGTCCTCCAACAAGCTATCATGGCAAGCCTCCTTGAGGTTGGCAATGTCGTACTTGTCAACAGCCTCAAGAGGGCAAACCTACGTGTAGGTTGAACTAGTTGCTCAAGGCTCACAGTTGAACCAACTCTTCCTCTTCCACCAGTACAAAGGTTATACTTTGCTTAAGTTTTTGGTTTGAAGGGCAGACAAAGATTATCATCTACAAACAGTGGTTCTAATATCCAACAGCCTTCAAATCTCTTCATAAACCCATTTTTTTCCTAGCTTAAATCTCACCTAGACAACAACAAGTTCGGCTAAATTTAGTAAAAATGTAACAAACTAGGAACTTTGCAATTGGTGTCATGCATAAAAGACAATGAAGTTCAGTTCTTACAGTGTGATTTGCTCTGTTCTACTCTACTGTAACATGAACAGATATTGTTGTTTCTGCTGCTCCCTTGTGCTTTCACCGGTCACTTGCTGCTTCCTGCACGTTATTCTGGTTGATGATCTGCAAGATGCAAGAACATTAGGTAGCTGCATAGTTCAGACTCGAGATTGTATGCACCCGTCCAAAGCATGGTGATCATACATACATTAAACATGATATCATTCAACAAAATTTGACAGTGCAGATAGGTTGTTGTCCTTGGTTTAGGAAGTGATAAGTTTTTAATGGAATAATTTAGCAACAAGAGGACAAAAGTATGTAACATATAGCCAAACATTCAATAGCTGAGCAGATAAAATTCTGAACAGAATGAAAACTTAGGTTACCTGGAACCAGGGACTCTGCTGGGCAGCAAGAACCTCCACCAATCCTTCATTCTTGTATCCATCCATGTTACTTCCATATGCTTGCACAAGGTGTCGGTTGAGAGATGCAGAATTGAACTCTGTGAGAAGATAGATCTTTGATATGTTGCTGTTCAAACAATTGCTGTTCAAACAATTGCTAACTAGCAGAGCGCCGACCCAATAAAGATGTCGCCTTGGAAGCCACTGACGACGGGGATGGGCGATCCACCGATGGCGAAAATGGCGAGTCGGTGAAGTTGTCGGGGTGGAAGGAGGGGTTGCCGGGGGCGGAGAGAGAGGGAGAGGGTGTGAGCGGGGAGGGCAGCGCGGGCAAGGCCACGAAGGAGGTGCTGCAGTGGGGCAGCGACGGGGAGGGTGGAGGTGACGGGGCGCCGGGGGAGAGGAGGCCGAGGAGGGCATCGACGTGAACGGCGATGGCATCGGCGGTGGAGACATAGCGGATGGCATGGAGAACACGACGGAGCGGGCGGCAGCATCACATGGAGTTATTTTTCAATCATTGGATATAATCCAACGGCCGGGATAAAAATCCAACACAGCCAAGATGGCTGTGCTAGAGTACAGGAAACTTATTTCCATATATAAAATAGAGGACTTTTAATATAGTGTTGTCATGTGTCCTCTAATTATTTTATAATATTATCCTTTATTTCTTATTAGTCGCTAAAGGTCGCCCCCTACACACTTTAGGTATATGATTTTACTCTTTTAAAGTTTATTTTTTCTTTGATAAAAATATTAATTAGGAATGAAATTATTGGTGGTTATTGTTAATTTTTAGATTTCACTTCTATTTTATGTTTTTTTATATATTTTGTCATTTTATCTATTTATTTATAATCTTTTATTACTAAACAGGTAATTTAAAACAAAAAATAATAATTATTTTAAAAAATTTGGGTTAATTTGCTACCGGGTTGTCAATGGTTAACGTTTGTATTGAGACCGCATATGCGATCAGGAGCCGGTTGCTAACTATTTTCGACCGGAAAGAAACCATTGTAGAATCGAAATTGAAACCAAATTAGTGATCAGAAATCTGGTTACAAATAATTTGCGACTGCATTTCGCGTGCGTGTCCGGTTGCGCTTTTGGGACTGGAGTTCTTGCCAATTGCAACTTTTATCAGCAACCTTAACTACTGCAACCAGATTTTGCGGTAGCAAATCTGGTCACAAATTGCATCAGTGACCACATATATGGTCTTCAGCAACCTAATTCTGGTCATTGAAGGTTGATTTTCTACTAGTGTTATTATGTTTAGTGATATTTATGATTTTTGGTTACCCAAATAAAGTTTGTAAAATCATCGCATATTTTATAGAATTATGGGTTATGCTGTGAATTTTGTATGTTTAAAAGGTCAAATGTTTTTTGGATTAATCTGGACGAAATTGCAGAGTAATTACCTATGTGGAATCGTGCATTAGAGTTGGAAATTATATAAAAGAGTTAGAGAGAACGTGTTTACTAATTCTGGTGATAATAAGAGGCTTTGTACCGAAAGTCTAAAGTCACTGGAAATTATTTTGGGCTTTTGCTTGGAGTTACGCTGAGAACTAGATTAACATGTTTGCCATTATCTTTTGGAAAGATGTTTTGTTGATATATTAAGTTATATAAATACTCATAATTTTGAGGGTTTTGAGAATAAGACGGAGCACGGTTGCTTAACTTGTGGAGGAAATGAAAAGAAGAAAGTGTTGAAATATAAATTTGTTTTATAAAACTCAAAACAATGAAGCTTAATTCAAAGAAGCTTCTAATGTTTTACACATGATAAATTACAAGTCAATGTTAGGTATATGTTAAGTGTGGTTTTTGTTGAATGTAGAAGTCAATGTTA
>JAVDBV010060719.1:0-10942 GCA_032619315.1 Piper longum
ACGGGTTTGAGGGAGGTGGGGTGGTCGGGTTCGAGGGGAAAATAAGGGAGGGTTAGTTTGGGTGCTTTATTTTTATTTTCATTTTTTAAATTTCACAATCAGCTACGATAAGACCAATTAGGTCTAAAATGGGTTCTAAGAGCTTCTAAAAAGCTCTCTAAGGGCAACCAAGGCATGCCAAACACGTCATGCACGCTAGTCAAAGTAAAAATGGAAATTTAAACAAGCCTGATATTTGCTGAATGACATGCTCTAGAACTACCAACTCAACAAAAAAACCCTAACCAAGGCATCCTACTAGGATCAATGACCTGAATATAATTGTACGATCTACCAGCCAAAATAAAATAAACAAAACATACTCTCATATATACTAATAACTCAGTCTACTGTTGTGTAGCTGATGCTATCATCGCATAATCGGACCCTCATATCACGTACACACGATCAAACTTGACCATGCGTACGTGTTTTGGAAGCTGAACCGACCCAAACAAACAATCGGACCGGCTGGCTGATGACTATTACACCCTGACACACGTAGCAGGTTTTATCAATTTTGTATGACTTAATCAAAACCTTTGATCCAACACTGATCTCTTTGCCCGTCTTAGAGAGATCGAGCTGCCCCTAGGCAAAGAGCAGCCAAATATGACCACTTTGAGGCGAGCTACTCTAGCTTAGGGGACAACTTGCCGTTTGGATAGGGTCGGACCAACCCAACTTATTTTTTTTTAAATATTAAACCCAACCATAATGAGAGTATTAACTTTTGCTCTATTTCCAATTATTAATCCATAATTTCCAACAAGTTAATATCAAAATATATCATTCCTTTTTTGGTAAAAAACTCTATTTAAAATTCTAGTTCCACTTGTCGCTGGACTGAAGCCAAGTCGAGAGATGCAAGTTGAAACACCACAATTCAACCTGGACACGGATGGCTCATGATGATATAATTTAGAAAGTTATTCGTTGGGCTATTGATTCAAACTAACATCATGGAAGCGGATCTCAACCCTTGAGGAGGCTTAAGACGGAAACCCTAAGAGATACTACACGATGCATACTAATCCCTAACATTATACGAGGAAATCTTAACTTAAAGGCTCCTAACATGAGCACTTCAAATCATAAGGAAGGTAACACCTCCCTTGCAACTAAGAGGGTGACTTTAAGAATGCGTACTACTATGAATGCTTAATCTCATCCATAAGTCAATTCTTGCACTTAATTTGATCTTTAAATTAGGTAACTAATTACATGATGCTAAGCACGCTAAGATGGAGTCACTGGGGTCATGGTCACCTGTTCCATATACCCTATACATGCACTACAAGTAACTACTATCACACAACATTCTACAAGTGTTAGATCCTTATACCTAAACACTTGGTCTTCAGGTGAATTCTTTACGCAACATGACGCATAATGTAAAACCTGAGCCACTGACCCAGTGTTTTATGTTCGATATGTTGTTGGCCCGATCCAAGTAGCAAGCGATTGGTCTAGTTTGATTAGTCGGGTGCTAGGAGGATCATTTTGTGTAGTTGTGGGCTTAGGCATTGGGGGTGTCCATGGTTGAGCTTTCCTTTGGTTTCACATTAAGCTAGAGTTGTGTCGCATGCATTCAAGTATACCTCTTAGCTCTAGTTGTGCCCTAGAAGTCTCTCCAGCAATCCCACTTATTTTCCCCCAACTTTCCCCCCCTTTTCCCTCATTTTTTCTGTGTTTTGGCCCAATTTCGGGGAACAGTGCAGCGATACTAAGGCCTCAAAGCCGCTGCGGCGCCGCCTCACGTGTGCCTAGTGCCGTGGCGATCCCTTGTCCAATGTCGTGGTGCTCACTTGGGGAGCGTTGTGGCACTGGTGTCGCAGGCAAGGAGAGTGAAAACCCTCCCTGCCGCTTCTTTTTCTCCCCCTTCTCTTCACCTCCTCCATTGGCTGCCCCCGCCCCTCCTTTTCCTTCATCCAGCCCTCCTATCTTCCTCCTCTTCCTCCTTTCTCCTCCCCTTTCCCTCTCCTTCCTCTTCCCTCTCTTCCCTTCGGGTACATGCCTTCTCCCCTGTTCTTTTTGTTTTTGTGCACGATCTATGGTTGGTTGCATGTAGATCTTACTGTTTAGGCATATAGATAGGTATATTATCATCATCCCTCTCTGTTGGATGTTTTTTTGTTAAAATTTTCATTTTTATTAAAGTTGTGATTTTTTTAGTTGAAAAAATAATAAAATATTCTTTTTTAACCCAGATTTATAAAATCTACCAATTAATCTGCCCAATAACAATCAAAACCATAAAAAATTAAAACTTTATAATTTTTTGGTCGTGTTTGAATGACCTCATTTCGCATACCAAATTGATTAATTAATTAAATAATTAAAATATTAATTTTTAACTCGTATTTGGTTGTGAAATGGTCACGGTGTGAAAATCTTAAGTTAAATGATAATTAATTTAATTATCTTAATTAACTAAATTATATAAAATTATTTTAATAATGATAATCTTTGATTTACGAGCACAAGTATGGGTTTAGCTTGTAATCTTTCTAGTTTTTCAAATTTAAGGGCTACATTTAAATTATTATCAGGGTTAAGTTTAAATAATTGACCTAAAATCTCAAGTTACTTTTAATAATTTTACTGAGATTTTATTTTTGATTAGCATGTCAACTATCTTAGTTAACTTAACCTGAATCTTCGGACATTTCGATAACTCTTGTTAAATTTAAGTGCACGGGTTGAATCCCAAAAATTATTTTATAATCCAATGAAATATTCGTTTTGATATCTATTTTTATTTTACAAAATCTTAGTCTACGTTATGATATGCTCAGCATGTGAATGATAGGTGTTGTGGTGTGATGTGTGTCTAATTTTGTGCCCTTGCATGTTATGTCATTTGTTGTATTTAGGATTGTCTTCATATCATTGCACGCATGCATCAAAAAGAGATTGGGTAGTGGTCAGCATTTGCTAGGTCATGCAGAGTAGAGCTCACTAACATGGAGCTTGCCTCAAAGGTTTGTCAGGACTCCTCTCCATTTGATTTGTTGGTTGGCTTTGTCGGAGTTTTGTTTTATACCACAGGGCATAGTTTGTGGCGTTTAATTAGATCTCACTACCTATGGGCCATCTTATCGATTTTTTGGATTAATAAAACTTCAAGGTTAAGATCCCTCAATGATTTTTCGAAAATTGAGATCCATATCAAAAGTTGCTCTAGTCCTATTTATCATCCCTTACTTGGCCTTGTACCGATTGTATGATTTTTAGATTTTTTATGCATGCGTGATAAATGGGAGCGTGACGCCCACCGATGGGCTTGGTTGGTACCAACCTGTGGTGCTCACTTTGGCAATAAATATATTATGATTATGATACTTAAATATAGTATTTGCCTGTATGTGTATTCAGCAATGCACACTATTCATCAATGTATATGGACCATGCGCTTTAGTTATGATCCATTAGGCCCTATTGGCCATGGGCATTTTTCCATCGACCTTATTTTGGCTCATGATTTTGGTTAATGTATAGTACTGGCATGTTACTTTTGAGTATTCTGGTTCGTGAGCATGAGTATTTCAGTCATAATGATTAGTCCCTATTGGCTATATTTCAGTATAGTGATGTGGGTGTGGAGTTTCTGATTTCATGTTGAAGTTTCGCGTAGTTGATGAGTCATCCATTTGCCATTTTGGAAATGTTTTCTGTAACGACCAGGCCCAAAGTGCAATATAATGAGCCTAAATCATTTCTTTAAAATGGTTAACCCAAATTAAAGATCTATAGGCCATTCCTACTTATACACAAGATCTTCTCCCAGTAGGTATTATATGTGGACTAAGTTAAGGGATCTCACAATCCACCAACCTTAGGAAATTTTGTCCCCGAAATTCCTACACTTGGCCTGTTGCTAACTCCAACCCACGACCTTCCATGACCTGTGACCCACGACCTTCCATAGCCTGTGATCAGGAGCCTACCTAACGTCTGTAGTCCAGCCCACCATCTAACACGGAACCAAGTTGCTCTGATACCATTTGTAACAACACAATCCAAAGGGCAACATGATGGCTAAGTCATTTCTTTAAAGTTAAAGATCTATAGTCAATTCCCACTTATAAACAGGATCTTCTCCCAATAGGTTTTAGATGTGGGACTAAGTTGAGGGATCTTACAATCCACCCACCTTAGGAAATTTCGTCCCCAAAATTCTTACACTTGGCCCGTTGCTAGCCCCCAACCCACGACCTTCCATGGCCCGTGACCCACGACCTTCCATGGTCCGTGACTAAGAGCCTAACCAACGTCCATAGTCTAGCCAACCATCTAACACGGAACCAGGTTGTTCTAATACCATTTGTAACAACCCGGCCCAAAGTGCAACGTAATAGGCCTAAGTCATTTCTTTAAAATAGTTAACCAAAGTTAAAGATCAATAGTCAATTCCCACTTACAAACATGATCTTCTCCCAGTAGGTATTAGATGTAGGACTAAGTTGATGGATCTAACATTTTCTATAGTTATTTCAGGTTGGTAATCTTTGATTACTAATTTATGTTTTCTATATAGTATGGTGTTGTAGGTTTAGTCGGAGGGATGCAAGCATGAGAATGACTCATGGGGGTGGCTGACTTGTCTGCTAGTGTTGTGTGTGGTGGTTGCTCATGATGTGAGGTAAGTGGGCCATGTGATGTGAATAGTATGTGGTGTAAAACCCCCCTTGTCGGCCTAGTGTTTTACATTCGGCTTGTTATTGGCTTGATCTGAGTATTACACGGTTGATTCAGTTCGATCAGTCTAGTACTAAGAGGATTATCGTGTGTTGTTGTGGGCTTGGGCATTGGGTATGTCCACGATTGAGTTTTCCTATCGGCTAGTTTGTGTGCATGTTTATTTCAGTCATTATGATTAGGCCCTATTGACTATATTTTAGTATAGTGATGAGGGTGTGGAGTTTCTGATTTCATGTTGAAGTTTCCCGTGGATGATGAGTCATTAATTTCACGTTTTGGAAATATTTTCCATGGTTATTTCTTGATAATGTAGTGTTGTAGGTATGGTCGGAAGGATGCAAGGACAAGAATGACTCATGGCGGAGAGGGGGGTGGGTTGGATGACTTGTCTGCCAATGTTGTGTGTGGTTGTTGCTCATGACGTGAGGTAGGTGGGCCATGTGATGTGAATAGTATGTGGTGTAAAATCGGCCTGTCAGCCCAGTGTTTTACGTTCGTCTTGTTATTGGTTTGATCCGAGTAGTAGGCGGTCAATTCGGTTCGATCGGTCTAGTACTAAGAGGATCTTCGTGTGCGGTTGTGGGCTTGGGCATTGGGCATGCCCACACTTGAGTTTTCCTATCGGCCCCAATTGCCAAAACCATTAGTTTGTGTGTTGTTTGGTTGTACAGTGTAGCTTAGGGTTGTGTTCGCACATATTTCATGCGTGTCATGTCATTGGTGTCCTGAGACTCCCCCATCTTTTCCCCTTCACTTTCCTCCTTTTTCTTCCTCTTTTTCAAGGGCACCCCCTAACACCTTTGCACCATGTACATCTGCATGGGTACACTATGCGCGCAACACAAAGGCAGTTGCAAGGCGCCCTTGCGCTGTAGCAAAGTGGGTGGGGGTTTATTTCCCCCCACCGCCGGCCCATTTTCCCCATATTACTCCTCGCATCCGCCCTAGGTATCGCCACCCTTCCTTTCCAGCCTCCATCCAGCTCCTGTGCAGCCCTCCTTCTTTCTCCTCCCCTTCCCTTTGCCTTCTTCCTCCTCCTCCTCCTCCTCTTCCCTCACCGAGGTACTTGCCTTCTCCCTGTTCTTTTAATTTTCATGCACAATCTTGATATTTGCATGTATATCTCCGTGATTATGCATGTAGATAGTTAGATCTTCATCATATCATATAGATCTAACAGTTTTCCTGTTAATTTTGTGATAATAATATGATTTTTATTTGTTTTTGTGCTTTAACTAATAAAATATAATAAAATATTTGTGTTGGCTTAGATTTGTGAAATCTACCTAATAACTGTCAAAATTACAAATAGCTTAAAACTTTATAATTTTTTCCTGCATTTGCGTGATCTTCTTTCTTCTGTCGAGTTGATTAATTTATTAAATAGTTAAAATAATAATATTTTAATTAACATTTATTTGTAAAATGGTCATGATGTGAAAATCATTAGTTAAATAGTAATTAACTTAACTATCTTAATTGACTAAATGATATAATATTATTTTAAAAATGATAATCTTTGATTCACGGGCACAGGTATGGGTTTGACTCGAGATCTTCCAAATTCTCTACATTTAAAGTCACTACGATGAAATTACCTTCGACGTTATGTTTAAATAATTGACCTGAAATCTCAAACCACTTTTCATAATTTTACTGAGATTTTAGTATCGATTAGCATGTTAGGTATCTTAGTTAAATAGTTTGAATTTCACGGGAGTTTTGATATCTCGTGTTTGATTTAAGTACACGAGTTGAATCCCGAAAATTATTTCAAAATGAGGCAAGATCATCTTCTCAATTTCTTTTTTTATTTTATAGAATCTTAGTCAAGGCCTATGATGTGCTCAACATGTGAATGGCGTGTGAATGTGATGTGATTGTTGCGAGGAGTGGTGTGTTTAATTTCCTGCCTTGCATGTCATGTCATTTATCGCATCTAGGATTGTTTGCATGTCATTGACTCATGCATCATTCAAGTTTTGAGTAGTGGTCTAGATTTGCTTTGTCATTTAAGGTTGAACTCGCAGAGCTATGATGTGGAGCTCGCCTCACAAGTCTGTTAGGACTCCTATCTACTTGATTTGTTGTTTGGCTCTATCACAATTTTGTTTTATATCGTAGGACGTAGTTAGTGGCGTTTTACCAGATACCACTACCTATGGACCATCTTATCAATTTTTTGAATTAATACTTCAAGGTTTAGATCTTTTGATTAGTTTTCGGAAGATGAGATCTAGCTCAACAGTCTCTCTAGCATTATTTATCGGTCCTTCACAGACCATATACTTATTAAATGATTTTCAAATTTTCTATGCATGCATGAAGAAGGGAGTGTGACGCCTACCGAGGGTCCTACATATATTATAAAAATGTGTCAATAACAAGTATTACTGGTCCAAAATATAATTAATATCAAACTGGCTATGAGAGCAAACTCTCCTATGAAAGAAAACATTTTTTATTAAGAAATCTCTGAAGGGTATCTACTAATCTGAAATAATCTTTAACTGAACTGATCTACTGCTGCTAATGCCTTTTTCGGCATTTTATCATTTCACTTTCTGTCCCTTGGGACTACTGCTATATCCTGAGCCATTTTTCTTACTTCCATCCCCACGCGCGGAGCATGGTTGTTAGAATTTTCAGCTTACGAGTGGCACATGCCACTTACGTAACATGGTTGTCAGCGGCTTCGACTGGCACTTGCAGTGTGCATAACATGGTTGTCAATATTTCCGATTTTTGCCTGGCACATGCCACTTGCGTAGCATGGTTGTTAGCGGCTTTCACTAGCACATGTATCTCGCATAACATGGTTGTCGATATTTTCGGCTTCCGACTGGCATATACCACTTGCATAGCATGTTTGTCGATGGCTTCGACTAGCACATGCCCGCTTGCATAGTACGGTCGAAAAAAAAATGAAAACTACATGTATATAGGTCTGGGTAGTAATTTATACAATAGGCTCGAAGGCAACTTGTGGTGGATCTTCTTTTTGAAAATCAGATTCTATGGATCTTATCCTCGAGGGTTATTAATCTCGAAGACCAATTCGTTAAAATGACCCTGGTTAAGTGGGATTTGATAAAATATTACTTAACCCATCCTACAAGTAATAAACCAAACAAACAATAGAAGAGATGGTAAAACAAGGACGAGTCCTAAATAGACTTGGTAGAAGCTCCAAGCGTGTCTTCACACTTAGGCGGCGAGCTCCTACTCTATACCTACAAATCAAATCTAGAGCTAACGCCCAGTAACTGAATGATACATCAAACTCATATGAACATCACACACACAACACAGTCATCATCTATCACCAATCAACAATCATCAATGCAAAACTAATTCTGACTCATCCCATTCATACAAATTTTATTATGTGTTTCTAAGTTACATTGCAGCCAATTAGCATGCTCGAATTTGTTTTACCTAATTAGATCATTAGCATTCATCCATTATCAATCAAATCATGCAACTCATTATTTCATTCACAATCAAGCATTCATCGTGTCAAATAATTAACCCTAACATGGTATGCTAATAATTATCAATTCTAAATAATTAAATCAACGATAATAATATACCACATGTCCGAGATCAAATTCATCGAGGGCAATCGGTGACGGAGGCATCTCAGAGCTCAAATTCGGCGCTCGACAACATTCGAAGTTCAATCGGGTTCGACTGGATGAGCTCGGTGGAAGACCTGGCGAATTCCAATGAATCCGAGATTCAGGCGGGCTCCAGCGATTTTCCAGTGACTATTGCCGACAACGGCTACTGGCGGGACGGTGGTGGTATGGGTACCATTGGAACCGCCATGGCGAGTTCGACATGTCTACAACGTCGATGTGGTCGGTAGAAGCATTGGCACGCCGGAAAAAGGGTAAATCGAGGCAGTCAGTGATGGGCGACAAGATCTAGCCGGGATGGGCGGCGCGGCGATGAGCTCCACTCTAGTCGGGGAAGGCCACAGGATGGTCGGTGTCGTCGAAGCGACCACTAAATGGCGGCGGTGATGGTCACCGGAGGGGGAGTCGGTAGCGGGAGCGCAGCACTAGGACATACAAATGACATACTCTATAATTAACAACCCACCAGAATACAAAAGAACGCATCCTAATGCATTATTCGACATTAAATAATCCTACGATCACAAAATGAAAAAAAAAAAAAAAAAAACATCAACTGTATACTCTCATATCTACTGATAACCCAATCTACTCATGTGTATCTGACGCTATTATCGATTACTTGGGTACACATGAGCCCTCATAGCGCGTGCACATGGTCAGCCTCGGCCCCACGCATGTGTTCTGAAAACTGAACCGACTCGGACCAAGGTCGAACCTACCGGCTAAAGACTATAAAACCCTAACTCGAGTCGCGAGTTTTACAACCTTCCCTCCTTAAAAAATTTTCCTCAAAATTTTAACATAAGGAGGTTCTACTGAAACTAGAACCTAGAAGCTGGATACACATCAGTTGCATGCTCTACTACTTCAGTCGTGTACATCCTCACTAAATGTAGTTGCACTCATATGGTGAGTTCTGCTAGTGATGCTGTCAATATCAAGCCTTACCAATTCAAACTATCTATGCCTGTTCTAACATTACCATCATCATTCTCCTTGGCTCTGATCCCTAATGCTAACTCGGCGAAAAAATCTAGGTCACCCCCAAGGACCTACTAGGTTGGTCAAGCAAATACTCTAGAGTATTGCAAGGAATAATCTGAACTATATCCGAGAAAACTCCACCGAGGGCAAGGCCCACATACTAACATCTACCCATGTCACTCTGATCCTCATCAATGTGAAAAGTCAACTACATGTACTCTCAGGAAAATCTATTCTAGGTCCTACAGTCATCCTAAGGTCTGCTATGAGTCTCCTACTAGGTATAGTGTATAACCTAATGAGCTGCAGGACTCATTGTAGCAAGTCTAGATCCAACTCTCAGGTGTCCCTCTATAAGGAACTGGACCACTCACGAGGTCCTAGTTGACTTGTTCCCGGGTCAAGTATTTTACTTGTTCTAAAAGAGAACAAGGATAACTACTATGACACTACTGTATACTATGACTCTAGTAGCTATCTATACAACTACTAAATGTTTCTGAAGGGACTGAAGGGAGCTCTCTATGTTGAAATGGAGGTGAGAACACCTATACATGCACATCATGTCTCAAGGAGTATGAAAACATACTCTGCATGGAGCTACAAAATCCACATTTAGTTCATGGCACATGCTCTGGTCAATGTCTGCTCAACTCAATCATCTAGATAACTGATAGTACAAATGATATATCTACAGGGGTGAGTGGAAATACTCAAGTGAAAACTCTACTCTATCTGACATCTCTGGGTTATAGGAAAGGAGACTGAATCTTGTGAAAATCTAGTCACACTGCTCAAGAACACTCAATAGGTGATATCTCATTCTCACATGTGGGATCGAACATCAGGTAACCTGGGGAAATCCACTAGGCTAAGAAAACTCATCTAGATAGGTATGTCACTCTGATCTATGGTAAGGTCAAGGTATCATGCAAGTTCCAGGGGAGATGAAATCTCTGTGTAGCGTACTGGTTGGCCAAAATATTGGTAGGTGTATGGACTTGTCTCTAAAATCACCACAATTTACTATGTCACAAGTGATTAGTCTGTCAAACAACATTTAATCAATGACGAATCTCAGAAACGACTCCTAAGTAGCTCTAGTTCAATCAGCTAATAGTAGACACATGTTGTAAAACCCATGATTCGAGTCACAGGTTTTATACTCGTTAGCCGATCGGTTCAGCCGTCGGTTCGAGTTGGGTGTATTTCAGAACACATGTACTGAGCCGATGCCGGTCACGTGTATGAGCTGTGAGGGTAATGTGTAGCGAGGATGTGATGATAATGAGATGAATGAGCAGAGAATGAGTTATCAGAATGCATGAGAGCATACAATTGACGATTTTAGATTTTTTTCATTTTGTAACCGTAGAAATAGTTTTAGGCCGTTTACCGCGTTAGGACGCGTTATGGGTAATTTTGGTTGGGTTATTAGTTATAAAGCATGTCATTTGGGTGTTGCCTGTTTTATTTTATTTTATAGGATTTTTCCTGATTTTTCTAGATTTGTTTTAGGATTTATTACGCGTTAGTTATTATTTTTGACTCGAGTCCGTCTCGAGTCAAAA
>JAVDBV010060721.1:0-10590 GCA_032619315.1 Piper longum
GCTGCAAAAAATATTTGTAATTTTAGGAGTTTATTCAGTTCTATAAACTGAAGTTCTGATGATAGTTTATTTTCAATAGTTAAAATATCGCATCATGTGTAACCTATATTAGATTTTTTTTTAGATAAACCCTTATTGAATAATGAGATACAATATAATTATCTAACATCTTAGAAATAGGTTCCTATTTTAAAGATAAAACTTAAGGATAGACTATAATTATTTGATTTTATTATTTTTTATTTTTTTTGTACTTAAATTAATAGAATCTCCTACTTTTCATCCCGTCTTGACTTTTGACTATCCTTTTATTAGAAAACGTTGGTGCAAACTTCTAATTGAAAGTTTTACAAAATTTACCAGGTGATTGTGGTGGGGTGTCGATCGAATGGCTCGATCATACCGGGGCCTGATCATGGCATCAACAAGCAGCAATGGTTCAGAAGAGCATTCAGACCAGCTTCGTTTTCATTTTCAGATGATCATCATGGAGTCTTTGATCCTTCTATGGATGGAGTCATATATCCTCGTCCCTATGAATGGACATTGAACACGAAAACAGGCGAGGTACGCAAAAAATATTTAGTTGGAGAAGAATGTGCAATGGATTTTCCAACTATCAATGAAAGTTTTGTGGGGTTGAAGAACAAGTATGCATACACTCAAGTTCTTGATTCACTTTCAAGCTCCGAAAGAGGTAAAATTCGAGGACATGATTTATAAATTTGGGCAAACATTTATTTAAAAAAGTTGAAGTGACCAACATTTTTGCATGAGTGCAGGAATGTCCGTCTATAGCAAGATTGCTAAGTTGTACCTTCAGGAAGATGAATCTGATCATCAGCCATATGGGGTATACGAAATCATCCACTTAATTCCTGTTTATTCACTGGTATATATAGAAGTTTTAAGAGAAAAATTAGTATCAGCAACAGTATCAATTAGCACACAGTACTAGATTTAAACCGTATACAAGGTATTTTTGGTTCAACAGGTCGAATAAGGTTCAACTGGAATTTAATATTGTCAATAAAATCTTTTATTAGACGATGAAGACATTTTTTATGATTAATATTTAATTAAATACTGGTTAAAATGTTATGGTTTTCAACAAAAATTGGATTTTGGAAAAATATAAGATAAGAAAGCTGAATACAATTTAAACTAGTACGAAGGACTAAGAACCGTAACATATATATTCTTAGCATATTTTAGGATGGCAAGCTGGATAAAACCAGCTGGCTCAATACGACATTTAAAACAATAATATAAATAGTTCTATGGAATTACCTATCCCCTTGTTCCTTTTATATTTATCTTAATGGGTAGTGCCATATTAAGTAAGCTTGTTCTAACAAGATAGCTCTTATCTTTAAATGACAAATATTATAGGAGAATGAGAAGAAGATGAAGGTAGAATACCATCCTTTGGAGGAACACCAATTCTGTTCTGGACTCCATTTCGTGCAAAGACTTGGCAGCACAGACGAAGATGATGGTTGGATTATCTGCTATGTACACGACGAAAGTACAAATGTATCTCATGTAAGATCTTTCAAACATAATATAGCTACTGGGAATATATTTGTGTGGAGATATTTAAGCCTTATATATTGGAAAACATGTGAAGATGATAGAGGAATATGTATTTTTCTGAATTGGGTTTTGGGTTTTGCAGGTTTGTATAGTTGATGCGAAGAGATTTACTGATAAGCCAGTGGCCAAAGTGAGCTTGCCACAGAGAGTGCCTTATGGTTTTCATGGGACATATGTTTATAAATAAAACCAAGAATTACCATGGATGAAATCTTAAGATATCAGACCATTTCATGATTGTTCTGTTTCTTTGGGCTGATTTATATATATTTAATAAAGAACATCTTCTGATAGGCTTCATATGGAATAAGAGATATGTTCTCAATTCTTACCATTTATATTTAATTCAATAAAATTTGTTCTTGCATATTTCACAACTTATGAATTCTTAATATAATTGTCACAATAGCTGGCCATGCTATCATAGGTGTACTCATGCACTATAAATATTATACATATAAATTCATATCTAAGATTTTATACTCTTTTATGATGATTATAGGTTTTGATCCATCATCAAATATTCCAAAAAATAACAAGGCAAAGTTGGAAAATATTGATTTTCATGAAAAAAAAGATATTTAGTCAAATTTTGAAAATTTTTTTTTGCAAATGTTAGCAGGAGACACACTAACACATTATCCAACAAAGTTTTCGGTATTGGTTATCTATTCTTACACAGAACAATCGAAAAAACAAATGAGTTAAGCTCAACTAATGTTTTATTATCTCTCGTCAGTAGAGGTGGGGTTGCTAACAACTCAATTAAGCTTGATTTCGTTTGATGTTTGGCTCGATTTCATTGGAGTTAAACCACAAATTGAATCAAGTGTGAGCATGAATATGAGCATACTTTCATTCGGCTCGACTCGACACAACTTGAAGCTCACTAATTTACATTAAATACAATAGTTTATATAATTTTTATATACGCATTTATATTAAATATAAGAAATTAATAAATATAATTACATTGTGATGATAGTTTTATATGACAATACAATAATTTTGTTTCCAAACAAACTATTTGGTATATAATTGAATTGAAATTAAATTATTTAAATTTTCAGAATTAATTTTATTTCAAGTTATATAAAATAAATTTAAATAAGTAATAAACAAGCTAGTTTGTATTCGACTCAAAGTGTATTTGACTCGAACCCTTGTGAATTGGACTTAGAACTTGAAATAAACAAGCCGAGCTTGAGCATGACTAAACTTAACTCGACTCAGCTCGATTACACCCCCCTAATTAAAAGTATAAAAGAAATATTAAAATTTATTATTTAATTAACAATATATCATAAATAAATATGGTCGAACAGCACAAGATTTCTTTTGCCATTGGAAATAAGAGAGCAATTTACATGTGGCATCATCAAACAAGGAAGCTAAGCTGCTGGAAAATACATCGCTTATCATATGGGATAAAAGCTATGATGATGAAAAAACACCACTTCGAAGTATTAAATAAAACTCAGAACATTTTACATGCTCAAAATGAAAAAAAGTAAGGAAATTCCTTTTGGAGGAATAATCTTGTGGAAATTTAATACAAATGGTACCTGTAATGCATAAATGTAGTAGTTGAAAAAGGTCGATTTTTCAATTAAAAGATCATAATTGTGGAAACATTTCAAAGTTTTCTATTTTAGATAGAATATGGGATTACAAATCCAGGAAAATGATTCAGCTGACACATTAGAAATAGAAAGTTCAACAATTGGATTCTAGATATTGCAGATGGAACAAATTACACTAACAAAAATTCTTAAGGATAGTCTTCCCCAAAAGAAAAATAGTTTAAAGGAGATGGGTATCAACCCAGTACCCAGATCTAAATAACCATTTGAATGACATCGAATATATAAAAAAATGGTTTTGCACCAATAAATAGCATAGCTCAAGGCATAAATAAACACATGTCAAACATTTTTATGGTGGAGAAACAGTGTACAGTTCATTTTAGTTTTATTATAAAAGATTGAGGGGATATTTTTTACCAAGATGTATTGTGCACGGGGATGGCTGCCACGACAGACACAGACATACTCCTCAATCTTATTAAAATAAAAATAAAAATCTCTTACATCCCTTTTTACAGCACAGTATCAATTACACCCCTTCATTTTGACAAAAGTGATTACTTATATCTTGTCATTTCTAATATTATTAGTAAGTGATTAAATATTAATGATATAGTTAAAATTAGCCTATATTTTAACTTGATGATGTGATAAATTCGGTCACATTATCAAGAAAAAATATTCTAACAATAATTTTTAAATTTTATTGTTTATTAATTAAATGTAAATATATGAATACTAATATTGATAATAACAAATGATTAAATATTAATAATTTGATAAAAAGAACTTCTTGACATAGCAAACTCAGACTCACTGTCAAGAAAAATATAATCTAATATCAAATTTCCAAAATTAAGAATTAATTATACCTTTAATACAACTTAACTTGATAATAATAATAATAATAATAATAATAATCTCCTTTAATAAAAAAATAGACATATGAACATTATTAAAGAATATGAGTGTAATAAACTTCAATAAAAGTAGGTAAATTTAATTTCTATCGTATTCTCTCCTCGGTATGTACAACCTCAAAGCCTTCCCTCTCATCATCCCGTCTTCCACCACTTTGTACAACCCATTCTTCTTGATGCCTCCCCTCATCCCTTCTGCATTCATCAGTGGTGTGGGTAATCTGAATTACAAATTACAGAACAGGTTAATGACATTACCGTATAATTTCTTTACAAATACGATTTACACAAATAATGCTCCACTAGCTCTGACCGGAGGTGGCAAGGATTGGCCCAGGGACCTAGTTAGTTTCTTTCTGTAACATCTAATAAAGAGCAATTTATCCTCTAAAAATTCTGTCTTCCTTGTAAATAATTTATGGAAAAAACTAGTTAGAACCCTCTCGATGTATGGGTTTTATTTAAACATAATAATTTGAAATATGTTATCATACGTATTTTAATTTATATTGATAATTTTTTATTATATGTATATATTTTAGTTTTAATTTGAAATTTATTTTTATTTTTAGTTATTTGAAGAAGGATTAAATGCAATTTGACTCAATAACTTAGTTCAAGATCTTTACTTCATTTAATAATTATTTATAAATACATGACAAAATAATTAAAATTTTTACTATTTTTTACATGCCCATGATAAAAATAAATTTACCAAATCTTATCATTGTTGAATTAGATTTTTTAATATACACTAATATATTCCTAATTAGCAAAATTGTATCATATTTAGCTAATACTTTTGAATAAGAAATGTTCAAATCGTAAAAATATTTGAGTTTTTCGTAAAAAGGTAGTACACCTTGTTGTGCTAATCAAGTTATACATAATTTTAGTTGATATTTAGGGAAACGAGTGCCACTGTAATGAACTTCTTAATCTTACTACAACCTATAGCCCTGATGACATTCTAAATTTTTGTGTAAACAAAATCAAATTAGTGCTTATGATCAACTCCTTGTGGATATTTATGATTTTAATACATTCTTAAAGTTAGAACAATAAATTACTTCATCCAAAGACATGATCGATCTATTCATTCTTAGTGATTGACCGAATATCTTACTCATGTAGGAGCTATTTTCTTGAAGTATTAAAAATAAATGTGAAGTAATCTACTCTCAATTAATGTATCAAGATAACACAAATAAGATATATTACATATCAATTAAGATCTATCATACACTCCAAATCACTACCCTCAACCCTTACAAGAGTGATGGTACATCATCAAGCTCAACAAATAAAATAACATTGCAAGAAAAGGAAGGAAAAATTATGCAAATTTGTGACCATGAAGACCTGGTGTGAACTTCTCTTCAGCATTGTTACTTTCTTTGTAACTTGGTTTCCATAACTTCTTTTCTACAATCTTTTAACTGAGAGGTGAAGGTAAAGAGAAGAAGAATAGGTTTCTCTTTTTCAAAAAGGAACCTCCTCAACTTTGTAAGGATGAAAGTTTATATAATCAATGGAGGTAGAACTCTTCTTATTAATGCGGTAACTTCTTGGTAGTTTCTTCCTCCACTCAGAGAGACATGTGTTGACTCAGTCATCAACTTCAAACCGTGTTCTCTAGCTTTGCTCTCTTAACACCTCCTTGTCTCTTCATGAAATGTGAGGTTGGTGGAGTTGTTCCATGTAATTCTAGTTGTCCTCATTGAAGTAGCATGCTAAGCTCGGTAGTAGTAACTTCCTTGCAGCTTCCTTTCTCAACTAATGTGCATGAGTTATTATCCTTTAATCATTGACATTAAATAGGTATCTTCCTTTCTTTCTCATTAATGTGTTCATCTAACGGTTGTCTGCAATTGGGACTTGGGTGGATTAGGTAGATCTGTCCAATGGTGGGGAGCATACGCAGATATGTGCATACTTTTATGCATGGTCAAAAACATGTACAGAGAGTTATGAAGGGTGTAGATTGATCGTGTGCAGCTCTAACCATACTAAGATATGATCTAAAGTGGTCCATCTTAGGTTGGTAAAAGTATAGTTTGATTCCATCTTGCAAGCGTATATATGTCTTGTCCAAGTTCTTTCAAAATGCAATTTTTTACTTAGAATTGTCTGCAACTTTACTAATATTTTAAGTATCTTGCAATATTTCAAAATTTTTAATTTTTTGTTGAAAATGCTGGATAAAACAGTGTTAGGATATGAATATGGTGTACAAAAATTATTAAAATGTTGGGTTAATCTACTAAATATAAAGCCACCAAACTTTAACTTTGAAAGTCCCTAGCTAAACAAAATATCAGTAGTCATTCCAATTTTTTGGTAAAAATAATTAATGGCAAAGAAACAACAAAAAAGTCATGAGCAATTTTTACACAATTGATTATCCCTCCTAAAATACTCAATTAAGGGAAGACCAATTGGGAATATTGTGAGCTTAGGTAGATCAATTTATCATAAGTTTTGAAGTTGAGGGGTTCTCCATGAAATCGAATCTTGAAACAATGAGGACTAGAAGGATTTATTAAGCTATAACGGGGCTAAGGCCACGACTCAAAAATGATAATAAGGAAAACAAGCAAGGACATCATTAACTTCAGAGTTTTATTTAACTGATCATTATGCTCAATAAAAATAGTGACTATGATTAATTGTTTTAATTTTTCTTCCATTATTGTTCATTATCTCTCCTCTTTTCCTACTCTTTTTTTGTCTTTTTTTTATCAAGTAATCATTATACTACCACATGCTCAACATTGGTAGAATTACTCAAGATCAAGGCAACTCTTTTCTCTTTTCTCCAACTCTCCTTTTCTCTTCGAAACTTTTCTCTCTTTTTCTAAGTACTTGCACTTAGTCTTTCCTATTTTATGAGCACTTTAACCGGTGAAGAAAATTCCTAAGTTAGTTATGCTAAGTCAAGGTGAAAACAACAAATTCTCTCATAAAACAAGCTAGAGCTATAATTGTTCTAGGGACACAAACAAGAGGTCAATGTAAGGAAAATTTTGGCCAAATCTTGAATTTATTGGGGATTACTATTTTGTCCCTAGTGATCAATTCTTACCTAAATCATTTCTTAACTTTTGAAAGAAACCCTTTACCTCCTAAGTTGAAATTATATTGATTCCCCTTTCTCCTTTGCTTGCAAGATTTTTTGACTTAATCTAACATGGTCAAGTATAAGGTCGTAATATAATTCAGCTGTCTAGAAAAATGACTAATGGAATTCACAAGTGCGAGATTAGTACTATTCTACATTATGCTATGATAAAAAATTAGAACAAATTATTTGCTACTGTTTTCTACCAAAATAATCTACTTTCCTAACACACATAGTTTAAAAGTTAGCAGTTATACAACCCCTTAAATATGAATTGTCTATGGGGGGGGGGGCCCCCCCCTAAACTTAAACTACATTGTGTGCTCACAGTCAAACCATAAGATCCAACAAAACAATAGTTTAAGATTGAAAAAAAGAAAGAAAGAAAGAAAGAAAGATGGAAGGGAGAGAAAAGTGTTCATTTAGATTTCTCAATTGTATTAGTCAGAGTTGACATTGGCCATGGTGAAGTGGTCGGCCAGTTGCTCTCCTCCTAGATGTGCATCATCATCATAATCATCATCATCATCATCATCATCATCATCATCATCATCATCATCATCATCATCATCATCATCTTCTTCTTCTTCTTCTTCTTCTTCTTCTTCTTCTTCTTCTTCTAGGGGTGGGTTCCTTGCAGTTACCATTAGTGCTTTTGGTCTTTACCATTAGAGTTGTTGTTGTTTGTGCCCTGTTCATTCTTCTCGTTTCCTTGCTGTTCATTCTTCTCTTGTCCTTTTACCCCCAATGTTCCTCCAAACACAAAAACTTTAGCTGTGGGCACACCAGAAATATTGATTTGGTTTACCACAAATTTTCTTTCCATAAGCATGTTCCTTGCGTGCTACTACTCTATGAAAGTGATTAGTTTCGTTTGCATATCCTTCGCTTCCTTGAGCTCTTCTAGAATTTCCACCCCAACTTTCTAGCTTCCAATCTATGGTGTATCAGATGATGCCTTGGCAGATATGCCAAGCTCAACTTTGATTTCTCTTCATTGTTGTCGACTTCCACACTGGACTAAATGTACAATTGGGGATGATAGTTGGAAACCAAAGAATGTTAGAAGGCTTGATTGAGCCAATAATACTGTTGTAGATAATCCAACTGGTATCTATCTTCTTCTTTTTAATCATCACATATAACAGAATAGCTCTGTCCAAAGTGATGTAGGAGGTGTGCATGGTGGGTATCAATCTGCTACATATGAGCTTAAATAGAGGGGTCCAATTCAGTCGAAGTGCCTCAACATTGAAGCTTAGATGCTGGTTGTTCTTTCCTATTGCCCGAGTGACTTCTTTGTTGACTTGGCATAACTTTCTCACTAGATTCATATGCAACATATTCATAAAATTTTATTTATACTTGAAGTTCAACTAGGCATATGCATTGATTCCTTGATACTCGGAGGATTTCAACATGCCAACAATGTTAAATTATTTATAAAAATTGCAACAACATCTCTAACATATAATCTTAATCGCATATTTGTACGTATTCATCGACATATTAAATAATCAGACACACGATAGTTGAAATCTCAATTGAAGTTCATACATGTCTACTAGAACACCAAATTGTGCAAGATCAAGAGAGTTGGAAGAGTTGGCAGTTGTGCCTTTTCACGTTACCTTTTCAGTGATTTTTATTTTGGGTTGGTTCAGTTTCTCGTCTATGGGTCACCATGCTTCCTTTGGGTCATCTTTGTTAGAAACAGAAATGTTAGTTTCCCATTTGTTTTCTCTTTATTTTAAGTATAATCAACAAACAGCGAAATATAAACCAACAAACAAACTGACTTACCTCCCAGGAAGTGTTTATGTACCATCACTAACTTGACTTAGTTCTGGCCATTCTAATGTTGGTCTGATGGATGAAGTGAATTAGTTCACATCTTCTCCATGATAGTGCTAGAGCCTGTGTCCATTGACCTCCAACCCGTTTCTATTTCTCTCATTCCTGATTTCTATAGCACCATGTGGAAATGCATGTAACACCATGTAAGGTCTATGACATATAGACTTAAGCTTTACCAAAAAAAGCTTTAGCATAAAATTGTAAAGTAACACCTAATGACCTAGCTCGAAGTGTTTGGCCAAGATGCGCCTATCATGCCATAGCTTAGTTCTCACTCTATATAGTTTGACATTCTCATATGCATTAAGTCTAAGTTCATCTAGTTCATTCAATTTTAATAACCTTTTTCTCTCCATAAGCCTTAACATCAAAGTACATTTTTTGGATTGCCCAATATGATTTGTGCTCTAGAAAGGCAGCTGCCAAAGGCGAACAGAGCAGTCGGTGAACATGATCGGGGTGATGAGTTCGGGCTTCGATTTTGGGCATAAACGAGAGGCAGCGGCCAAAAGTCCTAGTCGGGATCAAAGTTGGTGTGGAGGTGAGTTGTTTGACGGTGGTGGCTTGACGTCGACGATCAGTGCGACAGAAAACATCCGATTACACCTCTATTTTGGAGATAGTTGGGGAAGAAGAAGATGACAATTTCGTAAATATGGGTTGACTCGATACGGGTCGAGTTAAAAAAAATCAACTCATATTAAATATTTAAAAATAATTAATCAAATAGGGTACAAGTTAATTAAATAAAATAATAAGTTAATAAATTATTACATGAAATTACCATAATTTATATAATTACGGCCAGGATAAACGGTAAATGACTAATTAGCTTATTGCAAACGATTAAATTAAATCGGAGGGTTATAAGGGATAAATAAAATAAAGACTTCACCTTTATCGTAGTAAAATAGTATTTGGTAAATAAAATAATTATTTTGATAATGAATTAGCAAGGTAGAAAATATGGTAATAAAATATAATCGTGTAGAAAATCACAAAATTGCATAATTAAATAAAGAAGGATGAAGCCTTATTGAATTAAATAAATTACAAATAATTATATTAGTGATATTCTTAAATTAGGATAATAAAAATCAGCTAAAGAATATACCAATAATAATAACTAATTATTAGTTATAAATTAATAATTATTTTATTAATTATTAAGTGAGGATTATAATTGAGATAATTAATAATTAATTATCATTAGATTACTGAAAATTTAAAAAGTAATGAAGTCTAACATGAACTAATTACATCATTTAAAATTGATAGTATATTAGTCATGTAGTTGCATGTAGGTTCATGCAAATAAAATTATACTAATGTATAATTTTATGCCCTCATTCAGATTAGGGTAAGCGGATCACAGTCGGACGAAATCATAAGTCAGGTACGTATAATAGGTAGAACGTCGTATTTTCCTTATTGGTAGCCTAGGTCGGCCTGAGCCCAAATTCGACCACCATGCACTGAGTGCAACCGGGGTCAAGGAATTGACTCAGTC
>JAVDBV010060722.1:0-12934 GCA_032619315.1 Piper longum
AATATATATATATATATATATTTGTTTATTTATTTATTTATAACTGAGTTGGAGAGCAACCGTCACTTTTATCAAGCTCTAATTGATGGAAGTGCTGGAGTAAAAAAATAAGAGGTTGACGTATCGCATTACATCGGAAAACTATTTCAATTAGTTTTAAATTGACACTCTATGAATAGTCCCACATTTCATTGTGACGTGGTGGTTTCTTGTATAAATATAAGTCATTAAACCTTCTAAAATGGTAAGTTACACGAATTTTATCCTCACTTCTGATGGAAAGATCATGGATTTTGAAACTTTGATATGCTTTTGTTTTCTAAGAAATGTCAAGGGGTTGATCATCAATCCTATCAAGATTACCTTATTTTAGTAGAACTTATGTTCCATGCATCTGAGTTGCCTCTCATTGCGTAAACCAAATCTCCAGAGAAGATATGGATTCGTCTAGTCTCGCCTCCAACTATAATGAAAACGATGATGTAAAAATGAAGTTTGTAATTTATTGGCGAGTAGCTGGGAATTAATATTCTGGTCTTCATTCATGAGAATAATGTATTATTCATGAATTGTTTCTAATGACATGTTTGTTACTAATTGTTTCGCTTGCTATAGATTCTCTTTTTTTAATAAAAAAAAAATCATACCACAATTGAACCAACATTATGAGACTTTAATTCCATTGTCTGCGTGATGTGAAGAAGCTAGCTCTCACTATTGAAGGCTTTTTCATATGACTGAGTGCTCCGGCCTTTTAATAAAAGCTCAATCAAACTTTTTCGGCACGGCTTATCTTCATACAAGGAAATTGGAATACATGTGATGTTGTAATGCTGATCATGTTGGACCTTTTGTCACTAATACTTGTATTGAACTCGGTATAAGAACAGTCACCACATTGCGAACAATATTCCCGGCATGTATCTTTAGACTTGTAACTCATCTTTACCCTGTGAACCGCCTGCCAATTCTAACAGCTCCCCACTTCATTACTCATGCCAAACGATAGGGAGTGAAAAATGCGAGAGTTATTACTCGAGACGAATAGATTAAAAAATCTGAAAGCATGAGGATTATGATTTAGCAATTTTGACCATTCTTTTGGACTTTTCAAGAGCTTCTGGAACCTTAAGAAACTGGCTAACTCAGAATCAATACCACCACTCTTGTGGAGTAGTCAAGCTCAAGCTGCACCATACAATATTAATGAGACGCTGGCTAGTTTCTATTTTATGCCAGACATATTGATCAGAAATATTCACTTACACTTGAGCTCATAGTGAGATAAGTCGCCAAATACTTTCCCCCAGTTAACTTGGAGGTACCATTTGGAAGAAAAGGATAGGAAAACATGATATTATTCTATTTCATCAACGCAACTGATCTGTATGTTGTTAGTAAACTACTAATCATATGGTCGGTTTTAATACAGGTCAACTATGTTGATGTTGGGGAATACTTAAACATAATCTCAATTTCACCCATTAATGTAACAAGATAATTATCATAAGATGTTAAAATAAAAGCAACACAATATTGCACATAATTTTTAACGTGAAAATCTCTCTCAAAACGAAGAAAAGAAAATCACAAGGCTATGAGCCTACCCCCACCACTATGATTATAAAAATACAATTACAAAATAATTATAAAGAGAATAAAAAATTATCACGAAGATGCAAATCAGCAACACCATAAATAGTAAACAATATTGAAATAAACTTGAGAACTTGTAAAAGATATTTTGAGAAAATGTCAATTAAATAAATAATTGATAATTTAAAACAAATTCAATTGGTAGACCTCTACGTTGATAATAATAATCTAATCTCAAAACTTCCTTAGGCTTTAATACAAGCCAATTCGCAAACTTACTAATTTAAATGTCTAAACCACCATGTAAAGACATATATTTATATATAATATTAATAGAATCTCTAATACACAAAGTTAAAATCTTTAACTTTTAATACATTCAACTTATTTTCCCAGAATTTAAACCTTCACTTTCCAAAACTTAGACCAGCATTTACCATGTATGAGATAAGGATACCAATTACTGACAAGGTTAAACATAACTGATTGCTCTTGTAGTTATCGCAACGTTAGAAGTAACATCATCTTATTTGATGCATAATTATCCTAATCGACAGTTTCTGGGTTTGGATTGTATTAATATATCTGTTACTTTCTTGTTTTAAATTACAAGCAATCCCAACGTCAGATTGATTCCTTTCACACTGGTGTTCAAACAAGCTCCCATGCAAGTGTGTAGTATGTATAAGGTTGCCTAGGGATGCTAAGCGTCTACGTGAACCACATAGCTTGTACGATGGAGAGCCATGCGTTCCTCCATGATTTTGATTTGGCTGAAGAACTCACCAGTGAACAAATCATTGAGTTCTTGAGAGGAGAGAGCTTGATTAATGAAGAACCGTTAACTAGCTACTTCCAAGCTGAAAATTATGATCATGAATTGGTATTCAAGCATGGTACTGGGTTACTCTGCGGTGAAGGCAAAGGAATGGTGCCGGCCATGCTATCACCAGACATAGTGATGGAAGGAGACCTGTTCAATTATCATGGAGGCCCTGATCTAGATGTAGGTGGGAAAGCGGAAGAGAAAGATGAGCAAGGAGACAATTCGAGTGAAACAACCAACGTTGTTGGAGCCGTCAGAACAAGTACATCCAACAGATCTAGAAGTTTGGCTGCAGAGAAGAAGAGAAGGGGACGCATGAAAGAGAAGTTATATGCATTGAGAGCTTTGGTGCCCAACATTACCAAGGTGATGCTTCTTTTAACTAGCTCCTAACTCGCTCCCTTTTCCCTAATTGTGGGCCTGATCAATTGCAATGCAGATGGACAAGGCGTCCATTGTGGGAGATGCAGTGACCTACGTCCAAGATTTGCAGAGACATGCCAAAAGCCTAAGAGCCGAAATAGAAGGTCTGGAATCCTCAAAAATGGGAAACCATTCAACTTTCAAGGGCACATTTGAAAATGATCAGAAGGCAAAGTTTTATGCAGGAGACCACCATAAGAAGCCCATCATTTTGATGAAAATATTTCAGGTACTCGATGATCAACAGAAAGAGGCATCTTAATCAACCTAATTGCTATACAATATGAAATTGCAGATGGAGGTGTTCCAAGTGCAAGAGAAGGGATTCTATGCTAGAGTTGTGTGTGGAAAGGGGGATGGAGTGGCCGTGACTCTCTACAAAGCACTTGAGTCCCTCTCATGTTTTCAAGTTCAGTCCACTAATTTCTCCACACTCCCTGAAAGATTAGTTTTAACTTTAACCCTTAATGTAAGACACTTAATCAATTCCATGAATTACATTTTCTTAACAATTGTAATGTTTGTATATGTGATCTGATTCAAGTTGAACTGTCTTTGAAAAAAATGACCAGGTGATTAACTCTGTGGAAGAGATCACCTTATCCACAATGAAGATATGGCTGATGAGTGCTTTTCTTAGTCAAGGATTTGAGTTCCAAGTTCAGAATGCTTGACATGGTCTGCCACTGACTGTTTATTAGCCTTTCAACATGACTCTGTAATAGTTTATTAGCCTGTTTAGTCCACAATTTACATCAGGGAAATTTTGATGCATGTATCTGATATTGCTTTTGTATGATCACCCTCTGGTCTGATATCAGAGTCCCACTCATTTCTATTTCTTAATGTTTATTTCTTTCTTAATGGGTTGAGTAAGAGAATTGTGGAGATCAGCCATGGACGAATTTATTATTTATCTAAAGCTTGAGATGGTACGTGCTACCTACTAATTGCTAGTTGCTTCCAAGCATGCAGAGCTTTTTTGTTTACTCGTGAAAACTAAATAAATATAAATATATACGTGCCTCGCAGCAGATTAAGATCAAGGATATTTTTATAAGTTGCGTCTCCTCACAAAGGTAAACAGTGTAAATCTTTAGTTACAAAGAGTATCCTAACAGAATTCCTAATTTTTTTAAAAAAAATTGTTATATTAACTTTGTTTTTTTGAAAGGGGTTTTTATATATAGAAAACATAAAATTTCTTGCTCAATTTAAGTTTTTGTTTCATAACAAAAAATAGAGATAAAATTTGGTAGGACACCCTTTCAGTTTTTCAATATTAGGTCTAACTAATATTACCTCCAACAACCAAGTTCTTAAAACGAATCAGACCCTGGAATTAATTAATTAATCTGGATAAATATATCATAGGAGAGTATCATTCTAATGTCTTTGGCCAGCGGTTAACACTATTCGTCACTGATCAGTACATGAAGATAATTTTTGTGAGTGAGGTTTAATGAGAAAAACTTGAAGTTTCGGTGACAAAATTTCAATCTTTAAAGCCTTGTTTTCTATGATCCCTTTTTTTACTGAACAAAGAATTGCTCATGATAATTAATAAATTAACACAAGTAAACATCCCAGAATTAGGTAAAATGAACAAATAAATACACTTTTATTGTACATCAAAATTAAGCAAAAATCATCCTTTAATTGAGTCAAAATCATGCACAAAAATTGTCCTTATAAAAATGTCATATCTCCCACTGATCATGACATTGTAATTTATTCATATATGGTTTATCTAGATGTCCGACAAGGATAGACTAGATATTATACTATATACCGATTAAGGATTACATAGTAGAGTGTATGTTTGATATGTCTCGGACTAATGTAGAATCATTTTATCCCTCATTGTATTTATACTTCATAATTATGTTCACGTTATGTTCTCATATAACTCATAACGAGTGCACTTTGGACATAATTTTGATACTCTTTCTTTGACACTTAATTATCACCTAATAATAAAAATTTGATTTCTTAATATGCATCTTTAGTCCAATTTTTTTCACGAAATTAGGTAACATGGTAAAGTACAAACATTTTTTATGTATCGAGATATAATTAGTTGAAAGTATTAAAGACAAAAAATATGAAGTTTACTTTCTTAATATGTCTCACACAAAACAAAAATAGGGATAATTATGCTATTACTTATTTTGGTCGTAATAACACATATGGTATGAGCCATATGCTATGGTGAAAAACCTACTTTTGGATCATATACCTTATAAACTAATTATTTTGACGCATTTTTTTCCATCCTCATGTTCAACTATTACAAACTAGAAGAAGAAATTGCAATTAAATTGGGGGTTGAATGCACTGTTCATAATTCACAAGGGTGGCTTTCTTATTATTTACAATTCAAAAATGTTTTAGAATATTTAATGACTAAAGTACCCTTAGATTTAGGTAGGAAATTGTTATAAGGTTTAAAAATATGAAATTAAAAAAAAACAGTTTCGCTAATAAACAAAGCCAAATAAGTTGCCACTTTTCTCTTTTTAAAAAAAATTAAATATGATCCAAATTATTTAAATTTTCTTTGTTAGAAAAAATCATTGCTACGCTGCTACCATCCACTGACCGGACTCGGCCGTAATTGCCCCAGTTAGCATTGCCCGGATCTACCTGCTTCTAGTTCGGGGGAGGCCAATTAATTTAGGTCCCAATTGGATTCAGCCGACGGCGAGTAGAATCGGCCACCCTTCAGTAGATTTGGCCGCTGCCATTTAGGCAGCCATTCAGGCAGATCAGGCTATCTCCTTGGCTTGGGCATGGCGCTTCCAATTTAGCATGGCCAAATCTGGCTGTCATTGGTTGGACATAGCCACGTCTATTCGACAGCTAGTCGATTAAACTGGATTCAATTTTTTTAATTTTAAAATGATTGTCTACTCAAATCCAGTAATGATTAATTAAGTCCATGATAAAATACTCATGAATCATGGATATCATGCAAGCCATTTTTCGAATTGTAAGCTGTGTGATACGATACCCTTAATTAGTTAATTTTCTCAACCTAAAATACTCCTAGACAGGTATCAAATCGGTAAGGTCACCGTTTGAGCAAGCAGTAAATTTAAACGATCGATTGACAAACCAGGATACGCGGTCGTCGGATTTGACATACCTAAGAGGACCGCACTTCTGTACCATAACAAATGCTAACACACATTTTTTCTTGTCCACTTCAAGTACTCGATGGCCCCAATTAATGGTTGTTTTATCAATCGGTATTATCTGTTCTATCAGACAGACCTATCCATGCCACAGGTCCCTTCGAGAAACATCCAACTAAAAACAATGTTGAAGTTATATGTAGACAATGTTACTCACGTGAATGGTCGTTCTTGCAAGACAAGTACCGGATGCAACTCCTCTTGAAACATTTCAAACAAGTGAAAATATCTCACAGTAACTAATAAATAGAAACATTAATTGATTCAAAAAAAAACAGGAAAAGAAAGAAAGAAAGAAGCGTTTGAGATGCATTATTTTCCGCAAGACACTAAGACATCCAGAGACGATCACTACCAGCAACAAAAACGCAGAAATGAAATGAAAGATTACATAGATCATCCAACACCATGAAATCATTGAAATGAACACATGATAGCCTCAAACAAGTACAGTAGTGTACTACTAGCTGGAGAAATTCATGCACAAGAGTCTAGTATTCTGCTGGGATGGGCTCGTGGGTGCGGGTGATGAAGATGTGCTCGTAGATCAGTCCGGCGATCCCACCGCCGACAAGAGGTCCTACCCAGTACACCCACTGGTGCTTCCAACTCCACCCCACCAACGCCGGCCCGAATGACACCGCCGGGTTCATGGATGCGCCGTCGAAGGGCCCGCCGGCCAAGATGTTGGCGCCCACGATGAGGCCGATGGCCAGCGGCGCGATGGTGCCCAGCGCGCC
The DNA here is from genome assembly GCA_032619315.1 of Piper longum. NCBI lineage: Eukaryota > Viridiplantae > Streptophyta > Magnoliopsida > Piperales > Piperaceae > Piper > Piper longum. The sequence goes on from JAVDBV010060722.1 coordinate 6,783, forward strand.
GTTCCCGGGGTCGATGGCCGTGGCGTACACGGTGTACACCAAGCCGAAGGTCATGACAATCTCCAACACCAGCGCGTTCCACACGGTGATGTCGGGGGAGATGACGAAGGCTCCGATGTGCGTGTCGGTGGTGAACCTGAGAAGGAGGCAGGCGACCACCGAGCCGAGGAGCTGGCCGATCCAGTAAGCGATGGCTCGGAAGAAGGTGATGTTGCCGCCGACGAAGGCACCGAAGGTCACCGCCGGGTTGACGTGGCCGCCAGAGATGTTGGCGCCTACCGCCACCGCCACGAACAGCCCCAAGCCGTGGGCGAGCGACGCCGCAATCAGGCCGGACGGGGTCGTCGGACCATTACCAGTCAACTTGCCTACACCACAAGTAGATTTCATATGTTGTTGTTTAAGTAAAAAATAGTGTACGTGTTGGATGCTGGGAAACAATTTTCAATTACTTACTGAAAGCCTGGCCGGAACCTTGGCCGGCGAAGACGAAAATGAGCGTGGAGATGAACTCGGCCAAGGCGGCCTTGAGGACGCTGGGGTGGTAGACCTCATCGGGAGCGCCGATGGCGACTCTGGTGAACGGCACCGTCGGCATTTTGCCTTCCTGTGCTGCGGAGAAGAAGATAATAATGCACTGCTTATAGCTGGATCAGTACTGCTCTTTGAATGTCCAAGAACAGTTTTATATTGAAGGTTCTGGTGACGAGTTGTGGCGTGGTAGGGTAGGCAGCAAAGGGATTCAATAATGTTGGGGGGAACGATAATAGGAGGTGGGATTGAAAAATGATCACTTATCTGATATACTTAATAAGTAGGATGGCTACGTAGTAGGTACGTAATTAAAGAAGTAATGTAGATTGATTTATTGGTGAGTAGCTTGTTAGCATCAAGATTAACCAAATCGCCAATTCCGGAAAATAAAAAGGTAGAGGAATGGAGAAAATGAGGTGGAGTCGTCATCCATCCAGCCAGCTAAGAAAAATGTGGGGGCTGACGTGAAAATGAAGTGGCGAAAAAAAAAATGTGACCATGGCAGACACTGCATGCTGACTAAACTGCCAGCCTGGGATTAATATCTCAATTTTTGTTTGTCAATTATCGACTTTAATTCAAAAATAGGTACACATCGGTACATGGTTAGATGAATGTAAATAACAATAATAATAATAATTAATAATAATTGTACTCATCGAGGAGTAGAAAATACACGTGGAAAACGGGAAATAGCCGGTTATGAGCATATTAATTTTTACCATAGAGAAAACATGATTTACATTGTTGGCCAAGACGAACAAAGATAGTGTCACAGTGACATAGAGAACTGAAATGGAAACTAGGTTAGATGTCATATGATGTGCGACCTATATGACCTATATGTCATAAATTTTAATTATATATATAAATTTTTATTAAATAATGAGATATATGATAATAATTTAATATATTAGATATAGACTGTGATTAACTCAAAAGATATATCCTATTTAAATGAAAAAATAAATTATAGTTATTTAATTTTTTATTATATTTTTTTAAGATAATTAGACGAACTTTTATTAATATGAAGTTAGAAATTAGGGCTAGCCAGGTTTAAAGCTGTAACCTTCAACCCTAAAGAGTATTTTCATTATTTATTTTTTTTAAAATTGAGATTAGTAAAATTTAAACATTTGACCCTTTACAAGCGATATTTTTATTGTATTTTTAAATTTTTTTATCTTAATTGGTTAATTACCCTACTTTTAATCTTAGATTAATATCAAGTTCTTATTTTATTAATAAGAATAAATTAATTTAGCCAAGAAAGATTGCTCATATGCAAGATGTCATAATCTCATACTAATATTGGATTTTTATTTTATTAATAAGAGTAAATTAATTTAGGAAAGAAAGATTGCTCATCTGCACGATGCCATGCACTGTAATAAATTTACATATTTTAACTTCAAGTCATGTATATGATTGATTATGCATTTTTCGTCCATCAAATCGTACCCCTAAATAGATACTGTTGATTGTAGCTTTTACAACAGCTAATTTTGACCTATGCTAATTTGCATCTAGGAGTGCATCTCTTACATATTTGTCTTTAGATTGTAACCGAGGGTAATAGAAGTTATACTTTAGATGTCTCTATCTACTGTACACCATTTCAGGACGGATTTTTTCACTCTCCTTGGTATCACCCTTTTCCTCATATAACATTGAGTTTGGCTCCACATATGCCTTTTTTTCTTTTCATCTCCTACACTCTCCATCATTTTCTTCCTCTGTTCCTATTCGCCAAAATTCTTCACTTTTGTCTTCTAAACTCAATATTAATCAATATTTACATTTAATGGTTTAAAACACATATTTTTAATAAATTAAATATTAATATTTATAATTTAATTTAAAAAAATTCGTATAAGTTTACTTTTGATAATTTCAAATTAATTTCACCTAGAATATTTGTGTTCTTGTCATACTCACAAAAAAAGTTTCTCTATTGTCTTCTATTTTCTCTCTTATTCACCAAAAACTCTTTGCTTTTATATTCTACTCACTTAAAACTCAATATTTACATTAATTTTAAAACACTTGTTTTTAATTAATTAGATATTATTATTTAAAATTTTCTTCATATATTTTTTTGCTTTTGATAATTTCAAATCAATTTCAATGAGCAATATATTTTTAAATATATTTGGAAATATTATGTTTACAATTAAATATTTACTTATATTTGCATTTCAAATACCTTTATATTTCTTCGCATATTATTAATAAAATTAAAATATATTTCATATTGAATATTATATTTCAGTGTAATTTTGCTGATTAAAAGTTAATGGCCACGTAGAAGTTTGCATATTTTTTATTCAAGATAAAATGTATCTTCATATCAAACCTTAAGATAACTTTAGGTATGATTTTGCGTTAAGTTTTATTTTCTCGATAGTATGATATGAAGATAATTATATTTATTTTGGTGATGATTTTTATCAATAAAATTTGTTTTAGTTTAATTTTTAAACAATAGAATCATTATCATAGACTCGTAGTCTTTTATCCCTTTATATTTCGAACTTATTAACGTGATTCACATTATATGGTTTTGATAAACAACAGATCTTACTGCATCATAGACAAAGCCGCTTTGGCGGTAGCGGATCAGTTCAGCCTCCTATCTTCTGGTAGATGGTAGGTAAACTAAGTATCTTCGTGCACTGCTAGTCAAATGCCAATCGAAGTGTGGGGGAGGCAATACTGCCATGGGAGGAGTACTTTTGGAGTATATATGCCCCACACACTGTTGCAGCCCAGCGCCGCCCACTATTTCAAAAAATGGAGTGAACAGGGAGGAAACATGTAGCCCCGACTCCCAAGTGGGAACAGTAGCAGTAGTACTGCTCCACATGTTAGAAATGAAATCGTGTAAGATAAAGAAAGGTACGTAGAAGATGCAGGAGAGAGAGAGAGAACGAGAGGGAGATAGAGGTCGAATGTCATCACCGGTTGATTTAATGTTTGGAGGGTTATTAATTGAGCGAATTAATTTATAATTATTTAATATTTAATTTATTTTCATTTAATTTAAAATTTAATATTTAAATACTCAAATTTAAACTCGAATTTTATAAATTAAATTTGAGTAAGACCGTGCTCGACTTGATTTGACTCGATTATAATTTAAACTTAATTCAAAATTGACTCGATAAAATAATATAATAATATATATAATATCGCTTATCTATTTAAAATACAGTTAAAATTATAAATAAATATTATTAAATAGGGTGGGGGTGTTTTATTTTTTATTTATTATTTATTATTTACTATTTTTTTATTAAATTTGGGTCGTCCCTATAATCAAAAAATTTGGATGAAAGTTTAAGACTGAAATACTTTTTGCCCCTATTAAGATAGTCTTTATATATATATATATATATATTAATAAGTTTAACTGTAACTAGTTATATTTATTTATGTATAATATAATAATAGCATAGTGTAATAGTTATTTAGATGATAAGTTTTAACATTGATTATTTAGAAATTTAAATGAGATATTTTTAACTTTGTAATCGAGCTGATTTTGAGTTTTATAATCGAACTCACTAACGAGCTGTCAAAATTAAATATCTTAATTGTATTTAAACTCAAGGCGAACTTGAATACTATAAAAAATATTTAAGTCTATTTTAAATATATATGTTAAAAATTTGTTTAATTTTAATTTAAATTTAAATAAATTTTAAATTATTTATATCAATTTTGAGTGCGAGTTGAGTTCGACGGAATCGTTTGGTTCACCGTGTGTGTACCGGTCGGGTTTAACGACACGCCTGCGCACCTTTAATGTTCGTGGCGCCCACCCACGTGCCCCCCTCTGTGAACATCATCACTCGTCTTCTCTTTCCAATCTCTTCCTTACTGGCCTCCTTTTTGGGCGGACTATAGCTTGGATCTGCATATATAGTTACACATTACACATGATATCTTGGTAAAATTTGAATGTCTTAGAACTATTGGGTATTTATATGCATCTAGCCTAAATATTATATTAATGTATCTTGCAATGTAGAGATAAGTGTTATAGACCTGTGTGTATATATCCAAAAGTGTGTGATATAAATAAGGTTTCCAGCCATTTATGGTTCGTAATGTCTCATCCATTTAGGGACAGAAATATTTGTTCGATGCGCTTTTGAGTTGTCTGACGATTATTGACGAGTTCAACAAATTTCTGGCACATCTCGTTTTCTCAACATTCAAAATATTATCTTCTTTTTTTTTATGCCCACCCGAAAAGATCATTATTAAGAGATCCAAAGTTGATTTCTTCATGTACTGTTCCTTTCAACCGGGCGGCGCATGCACATACATTTTTCAATTCCGTAACCTATCGATGGGATATGTTCGTGGTAGAAATTTTTAGTTTATCGTCCAACGCATCAACAAAAATGGGACAAGAAGTAGCATTTCAAAGGTGGAATATAATAAACGAGGATTTTGTTTTATTACATTAAATTAAATAATATATAAATATTTAATTTATTGTCTAACATTAGATTAAGATAAAGCACAGTGGTGCTATTGGAAAGCTTCACTCAGCCCCCTTCTATGTTCACTGATCAGTAACATCTTTTTGTTAACTAGGAACTAGTAAGCAATATTATGATAGCACAAAAAACTTAATTTTTCTTCACGTTTTAAATAAAATATAGTTGAAAAAAATTACACTTGTCTCCGCCTCTTCTCCACGTCAATTTTTATAGTAGACAAAATACTTATATTTATTTTTATATTTAAAAAATTTTGAAGTAAGCATATAACACCCCGCTTCGGTTCACCTACGAACCGACCCGGAAGTGTCACCGGCGACCGAACCGTTCGCTAATCTACTAGATTCGGTTAAGCCGACCCGGATCTACCCTCGGCATCTTAAGTCGGAGATGCAAACATACAGATATGGATGATATGTTTGGGTTCTAACGTGGCCCTACATGCATGTCATGATATGCAAACAAAATAGAACAACGCAATAAACGAGAAATTCAAAGAAAAATATCTATTTCTACAGAAAATCAGAAAGAATTTCCCCTAAAAGTGCAATAAGGGCCAACCTGTCCACAACAAGGATATATATAAGTACTTTTAAAACGATGTAAATCATAACAATCATCACTCTCACACAAGCATCAACACTTTCACTTTCATCCGAGCCAAGACTAAGCTCCAAGGCTCCTTAGTCATTCAAATTTAGTCATTCATTTCATATGTAATTTATCAAACACAACACAACAAAATCTTCATTGAGACAACATTAACACCCAATCATTTCACAATACACCTGGCAGGTACATGTGTGCACGACTCTATGCTACTCCTCCGCAGTCCCAACAGCAGCTTTCAATCGTCATGATCATCACCTACATATAGTAGAAAAACGTCAGCAACGGTTGTCACTGGTCCAGACATAACTAATACCAAACTGGCACAAAAGAGCTAACCCTCCTGTTGAATAAAAACCGTTTACTTCCTCAAGAACTCTCACAAGGGCACTAACAGGAGCCGCCGCTCTAGAGCGGCAGCATCCCCTTTCTATCTCATTCTCTTCCTTGGCCATCTCATCTATTGCGTCTTGCATCAAATATCATTCTAGT
>JAVDBV010060723.1:0-13742 GCA_032619315.1 Piper longum
CCCCCCCCCCCCCCCCCCCCCCCTTCTCCTTATATAATGAAATGATGGGTATGGTATGTGAAAACACACTTCTCCCGTATTTCATTTAGTCGGGTAAATGGTATGGTTTACTTAACCGGGTAATAATAATTAACCAGGTAGCGGGTAAATAATTTAAATCGAAATATTAATTTTCCAATGTCCGATCCTACCGCGGCGAATATTTATTATTATTATTATTATTATTATTATTATTATTATTATTTTCGGGTCTTCACACCTATTGTATAAATCCCAACACATACCTATATATGTATTGTTTTCTAGTTTTCAGTGAGAAATGGAATGGGGGATATCAACAGTCTCGTCTTGAGATAGGGCGTGTGCTTGTAAAAGCGAGCTCTGGAGCTGGGGAGAACCCACTTCATTCCCGAGGGAATCCTGACAACTCCACCTTTGGCTTCCTCAAACCCCGAAAAGTGTGGAGGTTTACGGGTACTGCTGTGCAGTACATGTCTAGATTTGTGGCAAAAAAGGTTACTAAAGGCTCATGTCGGAGAGTGCTTGGCCCCTCTACTCAGGGCCAGGAGTAATACTGAGGATGTAGAGGGCAGAAAAGAATGAAATTGATGTGATAATTGATAGAGAAATGGCCAAAGTATGAGAATGAGGAAGAAACGGGCGCTGCCACTTGAGGGCGACGGCTCCCATTAGTGCCCTTGTGAGAGTTCTTGAGGAAGTATATGAGGTTTTTATTCAATAAGAGGGTTAGCTCTCCTATGCCAGTTTGATATTAGTTATTTTCAAGGCCAGTAACACTCGTTACTGACTGTTTTTTTGTTATATATTTAGGTGAGAATCGCGATGGCTGAACACTGCCGGACTTGCGGAGGAGTAGTAAAGGCATTGCACATATGCACCTGCCATCACATAGTGAATGGAAATGATGATTTATAAGCTGTGTGAATGATGAGATTGTTTTAGATTACTCTATAAAATGCTATAACGTTTAGCCTATGAAATGAAATTAGAATGAAAGCCAAATGAAAATGTCATGTTTTGAAATTATATTGATATAAATATTTATTAATGCCATGGATAGAGTGGCCCTATTGCACTTTTATGGATTGGGTTTTTGATTTTTATTGCTATAAATATATATTGTTTATTGTTGATAGGGTGGTCCCTACTGCACTTTTAATGGAGACTCTGTCCATTTCATTTTCAAAATTGGATATATCTTTTGAACTTTTCATTTGTTTGTTTTCTTTGTGTACTTGTTAGGATATCATGGGATGCATGTAGGACAACGTTAGAACCCAAGCATTTCATCCATGCTTTGCATGTTGTGTCTCCGTCTTAAGACACCAAGGGCAGATCCAAGTCAGCTTAACTGAATCAAGTAGATTAGCGAACTGTTCGGTCGCCGGTGACATATTTGGGTTGATTTATGGGTGAACCGGAACGGGATGTTACAAACGTGGTATCAGAGCAAACCCTTGGTTGATTAAGATGGTAGATGCATTACAAGTTACATGTGTCCGAATGCTGCTCTGAGCTATACCGACATGTATTTTTCTGTCTTAATATTTTTTGTTTGCAGATTTTCTCGCCAAATAATGGTGTGACAGGGTGGTCAGATTATGGTAGGGAGCACCTATAGGATGGTGAACCAAACTAGTAGGAAGCAGATCAAGGTCGCATTTCCCTACTGCCCAAGCAGGATAGTCCTGGACATGATCACTGTGACACAACATCTAGTCGACCAATGACTACCATATCACCAGCCGGGACCAGTGCCCTAGTTTTAGTTAGCTGACATAGTGAGAACCGTCATTGAGACAGTTACCGTGACAACCATCATAGTAGAACCAGTCAACAAGAGAGGGATGCAGCAATTGTCAGGTTAGCTGAAGCACAGATACAGATGCAGCAAAACCAAGAGGAATTCAGGTGAGAGTTGTAGGCAAGGTAGAATGAGTTATAGCTGCTAGACCTAGCCGGGATTTTGACTAGAAGTAGCAACACCCTAGACCATATCAGCAAGAGAAAGGAGCACAATAGAAATGTCGAATAGATGTGTCAGTCGCTTTGAGAGCTATGGATGGCTATGTTTAGGACAACTGATCAAGTTTTTGCTAGAACTGTAGACGTCGTCATGGAGATGAGTGCAGAGCAGGCATAGATGTAAGCTATAGATGTGGTCAGCCAAGACATAGAGCCACAGAGTGTAGAGTAGGCACTGGAGTATGCTACAGATGCGGTCAACTAGGGCATAGAGCTGCAACTTGTCCAACTGGCCAGACCCCAACAGGTGATGTTCCTAGCACTTCCACAGAGACTTGCACTCCTAGTTCCCCAGTAGAGTGGCCAATAGGTCCAAGGACAAGGCCAGAGTGGCAGAGATCAACAACCACCGAGACAATAGCAGAGGGGAGAGAACTAGAGAGGGTACGTGGATAGAGTATAGGCTAGTCATTAAAGGGGCCGACAACAACTTACGCTAGCTCAGGATCAGAGGGAATAGAATCTGATAGTACCACCAGCAGTATCTCCTACCTCATCTAACAGTAGCTAGTGAGGATGAATGCAGCCACGGTGGTAGAAGCATTGGAGGATATGACAGACGTGACATGTATGCTTCAGATAGCTACGTGAGTAAAGCCTTCTTGATATAAAAATTCAGGAATGAAATTTTTATAAGAAGGGAAGATTGTAAAACCCGTGACTGGAGTTAGGGTTTTATAGTCTGAACTGGTCGGTTAGACCGCTATTTTCAGTCGAGTCAATTTCAAAACCGTGTACTGAGCCAAAGCCGTTCTTGTCTTATGAACAATGAGAGTCATGTGTGCTCAAGTATATGATGATAACACCAGTAAGATAGCAACAAAATGAGTTATCAAAATATATGAAAGTATGCCGAATTTTTCTTTATTTATTTTAATTAAATTGTAGAAATATTTTTATGTCGAATAATGTATTAGGACGTGTTACTTGCTATTTGGGTGGGTTATTAATATAGATCATATCATTGATGTGTATTATATTTTATAAGATTTGTTTTCTTAGTTCGATTTTTAGAATTATTATGTGTGAGTATTATTTTTGACTCGAGTCGGAGTTGAGTCAAATTTTATATTATGAGACAACCATTCATTTTTCTCACTGACCGTTCATTTTTCTCACTTGACCGTTCATTTATCTCACCCTGACATTTATATATTCCACACTTCTGGGACTGTTACCATTCATCCTTCTCTCTCAACTTCTTCTTTTTCTTCTTTCCTTCTTCCCCACAATCCTCACTCGAACTGGCCATAGCCTAGTCACCACCGCCGTGTGACTGATGATTAGGTATAGACTTTTATCCGATTTAATTATTTAAAATTTATAATTATTAGCACAACATGCTATGAATGATTAACTTTTATGAAAAATGCCTGATTGTGAATAAAGTGATGATTTGCATGATTTTATTAATAGTTAGTGATCTAATTAAGTAAATTAAATTTAAGCATGCTAATTGTCTGCAACGTAACTTAGAAAAACATAATAAAAATGGGATGACTAGGATGAGCTATTTTTACATTGATAATTGTTTGACTATTGTTAGATAATGATTGCATTGTATGTGTGATATTCATGATGAGTTTGATGCATCATTTAGTTAGTGGGCGTTAGCTTTTAGATTTGATGTGTAGGTACGGAATATGAGCTCACTGTCTAAGTGTGTGGACACGCTTGGAGCTTCTACCAGGTACATTTTCGGCTCGCCCCTGAATTATTACTCTATTCTATTATAATTTCTTTTTACAGATTGTAGGACGAGTTGAGTGGTGTTTTATTGATCCCACTTAACACGGGACATTTAGCCGATCAGAATTCTAGAATTAAGATCCCTCGAGTTAGTTTTTGAAATTAAGATCTACCACAAGTTGCCTTTGGGCCTATTGTATAAATCCCAACTGAAACCTATATATGCGTAGTTTTTGCGTTTTCAATGAGAGATGGAATGAGGGATATCGATGGCCTCGTCTCGAGATAGGGCATGTGCTCGTCAAAGCAGGCTCTGGAGCTGGGGAGAACCCACTTCATTCTTTAGGGAATCCTGACAACTCTACCCTTTACTTCCTCACACCCGGTGAAGTGTGGAGGTTTGCAGGTACTGCTATGCAGCGCATGTCTAGACTTATGGCAAAAAAGGGTACTGAAGGTGCATGTCTGCGTGTGCTTGGCCTCTGTACTCAGGGCCGGGAGTAATACAGAGGACGTAGAGGGTTGAAAGGTATGAAATTGATGCGAAAAGCTCTAGAGAATTGGCCAAAGTATGAGAATGAGGAAGAAAGGTGACGCTGCCACTTAAGGGCGACGACTCCCATTAGTGCCCTTGTGAGAGTTCTTGAGGAAGTATAAGTGGTTTTATTCAATGGGAGGGTTAGCTCTCCTGTGCCAATTTGATATTTGTTATTTTTTGGACCGGTAACTGTCGTTACTGACAGTTGAATGGAAATGGTGATTTATAAGTTGTGTGAATGATGAGATTGTTTTAGATTACTCTATAAAATGCTATGAACGGTTAGCCGATGTAACGAAACTAGAATGAAAGTTGATATAAATATTTATTATTGCCGTGGATAGATGGGCCCTATTGTACTTTTATGGATTGAGTTTTTGATTTTTATTGCTATAAATATATATTGTTTATCGTTGTCAGGGTGGTCCCCACTGCACTTCTAAGGGAGATTGTTCATTTCGTTTTCAAATTTAGATATATCTTTTGAACTTTTCGTTTGTTTTTTTTCTTCGTGTACTTGTTTGCATATCATGTCTAGGACACCATTAGAACCCAAACATTTCATCCATGATTTGCATGTTGTGACTTCGTCTTAAGATACCAAGGGCAGATCTGGGTGGCTTAAACTGAATAAAGTATATTAGCGAACGGTTCGGTCACCGGTGACATTTCTGGGTCGGTTTACAAGTGAACCGGAATGGGGTGTGACATTAAGTCAAGTCAGTTTTTGAACATGTGTGCTGAGCTGAGGCAATCCATGTGTTATGAGCCAAGAGGGTCAAGTGTACCCGAATATATGATGATAAAGTCAGTAACACAACAGGAAAACGAGTTATCAAAATATACAACACTATGCCAATGTTTTCTTTAGGTTGATGATTGTGCTAGGATGCATTAGTTAGTATTTTGGGTGGGTTAGTTGGCTTAGAACATAACATTTTATGCCTATTGAGTGTAGTTTATTTTATGGAATTGTATCATATTTTATTTTATATATTTTTAAATTAATTTATTATTTTTGACTTGCGTGCATGATGAGTCAAGTTTAATTTTCGAAATTACCACCGTCTTATATTTTCTCCTAGACTACCCAACAACTTCATCTCCTCATCCTGACACCGTCCTCACCTCCGGCGTTGGCTGCGTTTCCGCTGGCGGCAATCTCTGACCAATGCTACCCGATCACCGATGCCAAAGACCCCTGCCTTCTCTTTCCTCTACCCTCCCCGACCATTGAATTCCTCATGCCCCTGGTTATCATCTCTCCTGTCCGTTGCCTCCTTGCCGCCGGTCACACCTCACTAGCACTGGACAGGCCACAACTTCCCTCCCTCGTTGTTTTCGACACATATCCGGCCAGAATCCCTGCTCGTGGACTACCCAAAGACGCCACCTTGGTTGGTTCACATGGAGCTTATTCCGCTGCATGTCACTCGATCGCTGTCGGTGACTTTCGTTGCCACTGGCGAAGCACTCCTCGACCTAGTCCATTCCCTCCTCAACCTACCCCGCTGTCGTGCACCTCCTAGGGTTTTGTTCGAACTCCAGCACCCTGTCCAACCATTGCTCGTCACCGTCACCAAGGACGCTAGGTATACTGATTTCAATTTGATTACATCATATACTATTAATTGTTCGATGTATATGAGAATTATAATTGTGATACAATGGATGTGACGAAGAAATTATATGCATAGAATGCAAAGTGGTACATACACTTAATTATCGTGATGTAGTTGTCCATGAATTGAATTGAGATGAATGTTCATTTAATTGTTATTAGTTTGATTATGATATAGATGATTATCATGTTAAATATTCTAATAACATCGTGCTATAGTATTGATGAATGCTTCTTATTATACATTTTAATGTGATTTGGATAGTTTATCATAACTAACTCGAACGAGATTGGATGCCCAAGGTTGCAAATTGGGTATGATTTATGTGGTGTGTTTTATATTAGTTTATGATGATGATAGATGCCCTTGTGGATATAGTGATTTGATGTGTAATGCATGTTATGATGTGACAATGCATCATACTGGGCGTTTGCATTTAGATTTGATGTGTAGGTGCAGAGTAGGAGCTAGCTACCTAGGTGCGAGACCTAGCTTGGAGCTTCTACCAAGTTTGCTTAGGACTTGCTCCTTGATTTATGATCTCCTCTATCGAGTTTTGATTTGATAGATTCAATATATGGTGAGTGGTAGATTTATTGGTTTCCACTTCACATCAACCACTAAACCGAATGATATCCAGATTAAAAAGCATCGAGATGAGATCCCTCAAGTTTGTTTTGAAAATCATCTCCAAATCAAGTTTCCTTCGGGCCTACAATTTAATTCCCTACTTAGACCTAAGTATGAATTTTATGATTTTTCAGTGAGATGTGAGATGGGAAAATAGACCCTCACATATCGTAAGAGGGTGCATGTTTGAGTCATAGCAGGCTTTGGATTGGTGAGCGGACCGTTCCATTTCGGAGGGATCCTAACAACTCCACGTTTTGAGCTTCCTCAAACCTGAACAAATGTGGAGGTTTACGGGTACTACAATGTAGCACATGTCTAGACGTGTGGATATGAAGGGCCACGTGAGGGTACTTGGTCTTTGTGCTAAGGGCCACGTGATATATGGATGATGTAGAGAACTTTAGTATACTGGTTTTCTTGAGCGTGAGATAGTTTAGAAAATGGTGAGAGAGTCATTAGACCATTCAGCATAGGATGCTATCAAAGCTATAGCTTTGATTTCTCCGTAGTAGTGGATCTTATGAGTGTTTTTCTGAAGCTATAAATGTTTATTTTAACATGAGAGTCAGCTTTCATGTGTCAGTTTGATATGTAGCATATATCTGTCGAGTGATGAAAATGAACATGTTGTGATATCTTGATGATAATATGGTTTGGAATGCAAACTTGATCATGATATAAGATGTTGCATGGATGCTATGTAAATAATAGGATTATGTGCAAGGTTTATATGTCTGGTGATTTTGGCAACAGGCTAGTCATGTTCAGCAGAGAGGTCAGGACCCAACTCAGGAGCATGATGTGAATGATGTATGTGAAACCTGTTGTTTATAAGATATTGCAAATATATATTTCTATATATATAATGTTGACAAGGCGTTCCTTATTGCACATTTAGATGAAACTTTGGCTATTTTGATTTAAAAACCATTGATTTCCAAATCTGCATCGTGTTTGAATTAGTTTAAAATATGTTTCAGTTTTTCATAACATACATATAGAATCTTGTTAGGTTTGGAGCATCTCATGTATGCATTGTATGCGAACTTTTTCATCTTAAGAAGCCGAGAGTAGATCCCTTCTGCTTGGGTTGGGTTGACCGATTTAATTAAGTTAAGGATGGTTCGGCCTTCAATAACATTTTCAAATTGGTTTGAGAATCAACCAAATTTAGGGTGTTACAGTTTTGGTATCATAGCAGGTTCTTGGTTGATTAAAATGATAAATGTTATTACAAATTATATGTGTGCAAAGGCTGGTCCGAATAATGCCGACAGGTATGTTTCTGTTTTGTTGTCTTTGTTGTTCTTAGCGGAGGCCGGCCGTGTGTTATGAGCTATGAGGGTCAAGTGTACCAGAGTATATGATGATAACATTGGTAACAAAGTACGAAAAAGAGTTCTTAGAATATATGATAGTGTCCCTTTTTTTATTATTTTATGCATGTGACCGTAGAATTAGTTTTAGGCCGATGATAGTGTTAGGATGCATTAGACAGTTTTTTGGACAGGTTGGTAGGGTTAGAAGATGTTATTTTATGCTTATTTAGTATAGTTTTTTTTATGGTATTGTATTATATTTTATTCTATACATTTTTTTTGAATTTATTTATTATTTTTGACTTGCATCCGGAAAGAGTCAAGTTTAATTCACAAAACTGCCAACACCTTACATTTTCTCCCAGCCGATCGTTTTTTGTTTTCTCCCTGCATTGAACCCTACCCGACCATCACATCTCCTCCACCTTGACACTATCCTACATTTTCTCCCAGCCGATTGTTTTTTGTTTTCTCCTTGCATTGAACCTACCCGACCACCAAATTTCCTCCACCCTGACACTATCCTTACCTTTGGCACTGGCTGCATTGTCACCGGCCACCATCTCCGACCACGATCGCTCGATCACAATCTGCATTGACCCTTGCCCTTGCCTTCCCCTACCTTCCCCGACCCTTGAATCGCTCATGCCACCAAGTTATCATCTCTCCCATCCATCGCCTCCATATCCCCAGTCATGCCTCACCGCCACAGGACAAGCCTTAGCTTCCCTCCGTCATTGTCACCGACACCTATCCGACTAGATTCCCTGCTCATGGATGACCCAAAGATGCCGCCCTGGTTTCTTCCACTGCATGTCACTCAGCTGCCCTGGTACCCCTCAGCCTAGTCCTCTCCCTCCTTGACCTACCCCGCCACTGTCACCTCCTAGGTCTTGGTTTGAACCCCAACACTCGATGCAACCATAGCCGATCCCGTCGATTGCCATTGGTAGTCGCCATCGTTGATAATTGCATCACATACTATTGATTATTCAATGTATATGATAATTATAATTATGATACAATGGATGTGAAGATGAAATTATAGGCATAGAATGAAAAGTGGTGATTCTACATACACTTATTTACCGTGATTTAGTTGTTCATGAACTTAATTGAGAAGAATGTTCATTTAAGCTTGATTATGATATAGATGATTTTCATGTTAAATATTGTGATAACATCATGTTATAATATGGATGAATGCTGCTTTTTAGACATTTTAATGTGATTTGGATAGTTTATCATAATTGACCCGATCGGGATTGGATGCCTTAGTTAGCTAATTGGACATGATTTATGTGGTGTATTTTACATGAGTTTATGATGATGATAGGCCTAGTGGATATAGTCATTTGATGTATAGTGCATGTTATGATATGATGATTCATCATATTCGGCGTTAGTATTAAAATTTGATGTGTAGGTGTGGGGTAGGAGCTCGCCTAGTTTCTACCAGGTTCGTTTAGGAATTGCTCCCAGATTTATGATCTCCTATATTGACTTTTGATTTAATAGATATAGGACGTTGTGAGTGGTAGATTTATTAGATTCCACTTAACACATGCCACTTAACCGAATGATTTCGAGATTAAAACCATCGAGGATGAAATCCATAAAGTTTTTTTTGAAAATCAGCTCTAGATCAAGTTGCATTCGGGCCTACTATTTAATTCCCTACCTAGCCCTGTAATATGAATTTTATGATTTTTCAGTGTGATGTAAGATGGGGAATTAGATTCGCACATACCGTGAGAGGGCACATGTGTGAGTCATAATGGGCTCTGGAATAGTGAGCGGATCGTTCCATTCTTGAGGAATCCTAACAACTCCATATTTGAGCTTCATAAAACTCGGTAATGTAATGCAACACATTTCTAGATGTGTAGATTCAAAGGGTAACTAAAGTCAGCTGTCTGATATTACTCGATCTTTGTGCTCCGGGACAGGTAATATATAGGGGATGTAGAGAGCTTTAGTATATTGGTTTTCCCGAGCGTGGGATAGTTCAAAAAATTCCAAGAGAGGCATTAGACCATTCAACATAGGAACTATTGAAGCTATAACTTGATGACTCCTTAGTAGTGGCTCTTATGAGTGTTCTTATGAAGGTATAAATATTTTTACTTTAACGTGAGAGTCAGCTTTCATGTGTCAATCTGATATGTATTTATTTATCAACTTCTTACATTTGTTACTGATTATTTCTTATTACATATGTAGGTGAGAACTATACTGAATAACTATCGGTACAACGGCGGAGCAGTGATGCCAGTTTGCACATATATATTTGCTGAGTGATGAAATGAATGTGTTATGATATTTTAACGTTAATATGGTTTGGAATGCAAACTTTATAATGACATGAGATGTGATATCATTGCTATGTAAATTATAGCATGATGTGCAATGTTTATATGTTTGGTGATTTTGGTAATAGGCTGATCATATTCAGCAGATGGGTCAAAACCCAACTCAAGAGCATGATGTGAATGATGCATGTGAAACTTTTTGTGTTATAATATATTGTGAACATATATTTTTATTTATATATAGTTAATAGGGTGTCCCTTATTGTCCTTTGAGGGGAAACTCTATCCGTTTTGATATAAAAATTATTTTTTCCTGAATTTGCATTGTGTTTAAATTATTTTCAAATATATTTCTTTTTGTCATATTATACATATAGGATCCTGTTAGTTTAGAGCATCTCATGTATGCATTGTTTGTGAACTTTCTCATCCTTAGATGTCAAGAGTAGATCCTTCCGCGAGGGATGATTAGCCCATTTATTGGAGTTAACAATGGTTCGATCCTAGAAACACTTCCAAATCAGTTTAAGAATTAATTGGATTTAGGGTGTTACAATGTCCTTCCTTTATATTATTATTTTTAAATATCTATCACATAACTTTCTTAATTTCCATTCCTTTACTCCCAACAATTGGTATGAATTATACAACATATGGAATATGTACCTAGTTTATCATTTGTGGGCTTTCTTTTCTATTCTTCTGCCCTTAGAGATGAAAGAGCATTTCTCAAATTTAATTAGAATTTATATTATTTAAACTTACCTTGAATTGAAGTTCCTTTGTATAATTTCCTCAAATGTTTTTCCATTTGTTCTTGTCTTGCAGTCTTGTAGGCTGCTACAAGTTCTTGCTGTCGTTCGGTATCTATAACAATGTAAATTTAAATTAATAAACTAATCAAACATTAAATAAAAATAGCAAACCTTTTTAACACATGCATATTCTTGGCAGTTGGTCTAGCCAATGGCATTTTGGAGAATGTCTTTCATCTAATAGCCTTTTTCTATTCAATCTGGTAATTTTGAATTTATCCATGGCTGCATTTATTAAATCAAAATAAACTATGCTACTGTTTATTAAAGTAAAATAATAATATTAATATAAATGAACACAATTTCACATTTTTAATTTAGTCTTATTCTTAGTATAATGTTATTATATGAATACCTACTCGTTGGAATAAATGTATGGAAATAAAATAAAATATGAGCACTTTAAAGGAAAGAAAATTCCGGTGACATAAACCTATTCTATTACTAGTGAGAAAAAGTATGTATTAATATATCTTACCACATATATAGGTATTTATTGTCCCAAAAAAAAAGAGAAGAAAAACCTGCACACTTGATGAACTCCGTTAAATCCAATCCAGGTAGATGTCGCGGCGGCTCCGGTGCTGATGGTGCGTACGAACTGATAGCCGGCGGCGAGGTGGTCACCGTCGTACCGAGGGTGTCGCTGGAGGTGGGCTGGGGTGTTGCCGGCGGCGAGTCGAAGTGGCAGGGGCGTAATAGTGAAAATTTCAAAATCATGGAAACCCTAGAAATCAATGGATGAAGATAAAGATGAGTGGATGGCTCCAATCTGGCCACCTGGCACGATTTGGATGCCTAACAACTCATTCACAAGTATTTTTTCGTTCTGGCATCCCATTGTCTAAAACTTTGGTTTTGAAAACTAGTATTGAATTTAGAACATTTAAACCTAAGGAAGAAATAGTATCATTTTGCTTTCATTGATTTAGGTACGCTTCCACTATCATATGTTGTTTCTTATATGATTTGTCTAAACAAGAATAAAGTTATATGGTGACAGTTTTTATCATCTATATAATTTTCTTAAAGTTTAAATTTTTTTTATTTTAATTTATCAACAAGTTTAAATTATATTTTTTTATTTGCAACAAGTGGCATGAGAGCAATGTCATATTAGATAATTGAGGATTAATTTCATTTATGTTAAATTTTAGATCAAGATTCAGAAAAGACAGATACGAAAATAAAATTTTATTCAAATTGTCTAGTTCCATATCACATCGAGATCTAAGGATTCATAATCCCAAAATAATACTAGTTTGTAAGAAAGAATAAATTTATATGGTCTTCAACTCATTAGGAGTTTCTAAAATTCAATACCATTTATTGTCATTTTCACAAATCGAAATGAAAATACAAGAATTTGTATATGGGATGATTATTCCCAAATTAAGGTCCTCTTTCGGTAAAATGTCTAGTGAGGAATATAAAGCTACAAAAGGTTATAATTTCAGAAATTTCAAATAAAGATACTTTTATAAACTCTTTTAGTTTTATGTTCTTTATATTTGGGATTATTAAATTTAAATTATGGTTTAGTTATTATTAATATTTTAGAATTTATTAATTACTACAATATGTTACCGAAGCAACCTCTTTTTCGGAAATTAATTTATTTTTAATATTAAGATAGTTGTGGATATTAATTCAAGTGAATATTAATCAGCTCAAAGGAAGGTTAATATTTGACAAGATTTATTGTCCATGTTTGATTACTGCACTAAGAGTACCACTTATAAATAAACATTTTTTTCCAAAGACTAAATATTAATGTTGTGCTAGGTATATGTTGTGGGATTAACCATTATTTGAATTAATAATCTTATTAGGTGCATGTTATTTTTTTCTATTTTCAGTTAATAAATCTACTTTTATAATTTTTGCCAACATCAATTCTTTTCTAATGCTTAAAGATAATTTTATGGATTGAAAGAGACTGTGATCATCGTTCTAGGCTACATGGATCTTGACTTTGTGTTAAGGACTAAACAACCTGCTTCTCTTACGGACAAAAGCTCAATTGAGGATAAACGGGACATTCAGAAGTGAGAATATTCAAATCGCATGAGTCTTATGATCATGAAACATGGAATTTTAGAGACCTTCACGGGGTATGTGTCTGAGAAGGTTACTACATCCATTGAGTTTCTTAAAGAAAATAAAAAGCATTTTGTAAAAAATGATAAGGCTTCTTACTATTTCTTTTGTGGTAAACTTGGACATATAAAGAATGAATGCACTAAGTATCGCACTTGGAGTGAAAAGAAAGATCCATTTCTTAATTTTGTTTGTTCTGAGGTTAATTTAGTTTCAGTGCCAATACACACTTGGTGGCTAGATTCGGGTGCTACTACCCACATAATTATGTCAATGCAAGGTTGTCTAAGTTGCCGAAAGCCAAATGATGTGTAAAAACCACGAAAATAATAACAACAATAATTATTATTATAATTTATAAATAAATAAAAATGGAAATTTACAGCGAGGAACGAGTCATTTTTTTTAAAATTTCTAGGTTTGGGGTCCATTTAACATGATTGTTTTAATTCCTGTCTATCGAGTCATTTTTGGGCTCGAGTAAGATTTAATTTCGACGGTCTCAATTCAAGTTTTTCGTCCATAGGTATATTAGATATACCTATATGTGGGTCCCACTACAATTGTTGGAATTCCAGATCGTGCCACGTGGCGAGATCAGAGCCATCCACGTCACTCCTGGTTTTCCTATATAATTTCAACCCACCACGACCTTGGAGTGTTAACGC
>JAVDBV010060724.1:0-10895 GCA_032619315.1 Piper longum
ACTCCTTCAAACCATGAGGTAGTGCGGGTGTATGATGGTACTGCGTAATGCAGCGCATTTCCGGAATATGTGGCACTAACTTAATTATTCCTTTTGCCATTCAAGTACAGTGGCGGGTGATATGGAAGGTGTGAGGGCGTAAGCGCTATATGTATGTATGATTATGATTATGAGCCGTGCATGCGAGCCGGCATTTGTTTAAGTATGTTTGCTTAATGCCCGGTGTGAGGCATTCTTGAAGTTTCATATGTTTTCGTGGGTAATGGAATACCCATTTGCCAGATTGTATTAGTTATTTTCGGACCAGTAACATTCGTTACTGACGGTTTATTTATAATATATGTAGGTCTCGCAAATCCTATATCGACTTCGGCGGAAGGACAGATAAATACTACACACACTTGAGCTCAACATAAGATTTTCTTTCTTGCATTTATTTATATTTGATGTATTTTGTTATTTATTTAACAATGTCTTCCATTTTCATGACACCAAGAGGGTTATTTCGATCTATTTGATCAATCGAGTCGTATCGACTATTAGCTTTAAACATGACTTGACTCGATTATAACATTTCTGATTCGATTCTTAAGTGAACCGAAATTGGGGTGTTACAGGAACAACTCAGGACTAACTACTCCACCCCCCGGCCAGCCCTCCCCAGCCCCCGCCCCACCCTCCCCACCACCCCCGCTTCGCCCTCCCAGCCCCCCAGCTCCCTCCTTGCCCCCTGCGCCTATGAGTTTTCCCCACAAATAAATGTTCATGAGCAAACATTTTCTCCCACCAACACCCATATTCTTCTTCTCTAAACTTTTATGCTTATTTAAAAGAGAAAACAAAAATTTTTATTCCTAAAATCATTCTTGACAAAGAGAAGGAGCAATGGAAAAACACTCTTGTGTGGTTTCAAACCATGCTAACAAAGTTTCGGAAGCTTTCTGGAACCTTTGAAATGCAATCTCTAGCAGATAGTTTCTTTTTAATTAAGTTCTCTTCTGAAGAGGATTATGAAAATATTTTTCACTCGCCATAGTCAATGGGGGGCCAACCCCTTATTCTTCAAAAATAGCATCCAGTACTCAGCCAACTTAAGAGTTACTAAAGTCAATTCCAATATGGATCAAATTTCATGAGCTTCTAATCCAATATTTTGGAGATGAAAATTTATCAATGTTGACTAGTACTTTAGGGATTCCACTATTTTCTCATAGAGCAACCATGAATAGAACTCAGGTTCCTTTCGCTCTAGTATATGTGAAAATTGACTATACTTTCACATTTTCTACATCTATTATGTTGATGAGGGATGATGACTCTTCTTTCAACTAAAAGGTAGATTATGAATGAAAACATAAAATTTACTCTAAATGTAACTATTTTAATCATGTGGATTCATATTGCCGTACACGACAAGAATGACAAGTTGTTCAAACTTCAAATATTCCTCAAAATAATCTCCCTTCATTGCATATGTCATTGTCTACTAGCTGTTACACTTCAAATAGTGAACAAAATAAAGACAAACAAGTTCTTTCATTAGCTCTCACTTAGGCTAATCCTACACTTGCTCAAGTTCAAACTGTCCCTCCAAACCCACAATGTGGTGTTCAGATTTTTATTAAACCAAGTATCCCCTTACAAGAGACTGCGACTCCTCTCTTTTATTATGAAAGTTAAAATGGGTGGGATGTGGTGGCACATAGCAAATCAGGCCGAAACAATAAAATTTCTCAAGTATTAAAAGTGTACCCAAAAATTCCTAGAAACTCGACTAGAGTTTTAAAATCCAAGGTGGTTTCTAAATACAAAGGGGAGCTTGTGAACTCCTCCCTTTCTTTATAACTAATTTGGGAGTTTGGAATGTTCACGGTCTCTCCCGTCGAGCAAAGAGGTTGGATGTCTCAAATCTGGCAATTCAAGAAACTATTTCTCTGTTTGGTTCATGTGAGATAAAAAATAAAGCCAACAAATTTTGTAAGCATCAAAGAAGTTTTATTAGAGAATGACAAATTGAGTATAATTATTCTTCAAACCCTCTAGTTGTATTCTAGTCTTATGAAACCCTGCAATTTTTAAAATTTCAAAGCTACAAGAGAGTGATCAATTTATCCACTGTCGAATGTTAACCTTCAAGATGGTTTTGAATTTTTCTTTACCATGGTCTATACTTCAAACTCATATTAATAAAGCCAAGAGTTATGGCAAAATCTTTCATGTGTCAAACTCTCTATTCAGTTTCCTTAAATCCTCATGGGTGACTTCAACACTCATGAAGTTTTATTAGAGGATGACAAATTGAGCATAATTAGTCTTCAAATCCCTCTGGTTGCATTCTAGTCTTATAAAACCATGTAATTTTTAAAATCTCAAAGCTACAAGAGAGCGATCAATTTACCAACTATCAAATGTTGACCCTTCGAGATGGCTTTGAATTTTTCTTTATCAAGGTCTATGCTTCAAACTCATATCAACAGAGACAAGAGTTATGGCAAAACCTTTCATGTGTCAAACTTTCTATTCAATTTCCTTGGATCCTCATGGGTGACTTCAACTGTATTAGAAGTAAAATGAATATCTTTGTGGTGTTGATGATCCCTATTGGCATCTTGAGAAATTTAATATTTTATCTTTTCTGCGAATCTCATTGATATTCCTTTTAATTCTATTTTTACGTGGAGTAACAAACATATTGAGGACACTATTGTTTATAGAAAACTTGACAATGGCCTTTGCAATGATCTTTGGATGATGAAATTTCCCAAAAGATATATCAATTGTCTACTTTCAAGATCTTTCGATCATTTTCCTATTCTCTTTAAACTCGGCCCTTTAGTCCAAAACCGTTCTGCTTCTTTAGTATGTGGCTCAAAGTTGACTCAATCAAGGCTATTGTTCAACATGCATAGTCCACTCACATTATTGAAAATACTCAATTTATTGTCTTGAAAAAGTTCAAAGGTGTTAAAACAGCCTTCAAAATTTAGAATATTAAGATTTTTGGCAAAATTAATGTAGATTGTGCAACGCTCAATTGTTCCTCTAAGATACCCAGTAAATGTTCTCCATGGATCCTACAAATACTTCATTATTTGAAAATAAAAAATTGACATGTCTCAATTTACTTCATGACGAAGACATTGAAGAATAGTTTCACAAACAAAAATCTAGTGTAAATTGGTTGAAAGATATTCTCGATTCTTCCACTCTACGATTGCCTCTCACATCCTAAGAAATTATATTCATGAGATTGTAGATCCATAGGGTGATAAACTTTCAGAACCTTGTGCACTGGAATTGAAGCCAAGAGGTTCTTCAAAAATTTGTTTACCCTTTCATCTTCCGATCTTTCATCTACTACTTTCTAACGCAAGTTGACTTGTGAAAAAGCTCCTATGTTGACTCATGGAGTTAACAATGAAGAAATTGACGCTATTATCTTTAATGCTCTAAATAATAAAGCTCCTAGCATATATGGTTTTATTAAAGAATTTTTTATTTTCTTCAGGGATATTGTTGGTAATTACTTTATATTGGCCATCAAGCACTTCTTCGAACAAGATAAACTACTCCAGGCATTAGATCATTGTTTCATTTCCCTCATTTCGAAAACTCCAGATGCCAAATCTTTTGAGCACTTTAAGCCTATTTCTCTATGCAACTTCGTCTATAAATGCATTTAAAAAATTATGGCTACTCGGCTTACTTTCGTTTTACCTTCTCTGATTAGCATAAATCGGTCAGCAATCTTGAAAGAAAAATTCACAATTGAAAATATCATATTGGCCCACAAACTAATGAGAAATTTCCATCATTCAAGGGGGCTAAAAAGGTCTTACATCGAGGTTGATTTAAGAAAGGACTTTAATAAAGTTAGATGGGATTTCCTATTTTTGGTCCTTCGCAATTTGGGGTTCAACAATGTTTGGATTAATTGAAGCTCTGAATGTGTCACCACTCCATCCTTCAGTGTTTCAATAAATGGATGCAATTTCGAATTTTTCAAAAGTAAAAGTGCTCTTCGACAAGGTTGTCCTTTTTCACCACTCCTCTCCTTTCTTTGTATAGAAGCACTTTTGATTATTCTTAAATCGAAGGTATCAGAAGGTCTTATTATTCCTCCTAAGAGAAGGAATGTTCAAAATGTCGCTCACTTAATATTTGCCGATAAATTTTTATTTTCTTCGAAGACTCCATTCTCTTGGCACAACATATAAAATCTTCTTTACATGACTTTGGTACTTTATCAAGGTTAAAAGCAAATGTTATAAAAAGTGTTATATTATTCTCTCATGTTTGCGTCCATGAAAAAGACATTCGTAGTTTTTTTTACTATCACATTAGAGGACTCCTTATTCGCTATTTGGGTTTACCTCTTAGTTCAAAGAATTGTTCTTATTCCATATGTATTCCTCTTATTGATAAAATCACAGCTAAGATTCAAAGATGAAAATCATATCTACTATCTTATATCGGTCGCCTCCAACTCTTAAAATCTGTCCTCAATAGTATGTCTCACTATTAGACCTCCACCTTCACACTTCCAAAGTGGGTTTTAAAGCCTATTACTAAATTATTCTCTTTGTTCTTGTGGAGAGGGAACGTTGATGCTAGGGGCTTCCAAAGTGCTAGCTAAATGTGGATTTATAAACCCTTATGAAAAGGCAGTCATGGTATCCAATATATTTTTGAGGTTAAAAAAGCTGAACTAGCAAAATTATTTTGGTGAGTATTATTAAATAAAAATAATTTGTGAGTAAAATGGATTCATAGAATTTATTTAAATGGTGGATCTATATATACTGTGCACACAAATTATGAGTCTCATACATGGAACAACATTATTTCTTTAAAAAAATAGCCCATAATTGTTTCCATAGAATTGACAATGACATGAACATGTTCATTTAGCTTAACCCTTGGTTTAATCATTGCCCCTCATCCAAAAACTCGATCATCAAACTATTACAAATTATAAGGAAAACACCTCTCACACTATATCTCAATCTATCATTCACAATTTTTGAGCCTTCACCTCTAACACTACAAGCACAGATAAAGCTCTAAACTTTTTAAATAAAAATATTCCTTTTTTATCTCGTACAAATGATAGCATATGCTAGTTATCCTCCATGGAATTTTTTTTTTCAAGAGCTATTAGAACTTCTTGAGACTTCCCTTTTCAAGAATGTCACGACACACTCTTGTTTGGCATAAATAACAATCAAATTAACATGTGTTTATTACTTGGTTGGTAATATCAAATGAGATCTTAATTCTAAACAATTTTTAAAAAAAGGACTTCATTTCGCTAATAGATGCTCACTTTGTAAGGCTTGTCTAAAAACTATAGACCATTTATTATTTTATTACTTTCATAATAAACAAGTTTAGAAGATAGTCTTTCAAAAATATCACATGCTCCGTGAAGTCAACTCGTTTAGTGAATAGATAAATTGACTTCTTACCTTTTGTTTATAAAACAAGTATGCAAATCTCTTCATAAAATCTCATTTGCTACTTATGTCTATTTCATTTGGTTGATGATCACAAAATATACTATAATTTGTTGGATATATATATTATTTTTCAAGTACAATTTGCTTCGAAAGTCCTAAATTACAAATAAAAAATTATTGATCATTATAATTTCCTTTTGAACTTTTAGACGTAACTTTATATAGACTCTCTAGAGCATTCTCCCCTAAGTATTTCTTTATCCCTTTTGGGTTTATTTTATAAAAAAAAACTTAGGACTAACTAAATCTCTACTAATTCACTAATATACAATCATTTAGCTAGACAACTAGAACCTACCCAATTCTTTTCCAGCATCAATAGTTAAAAAACATCATGTTCTGCCGTATTGCATTGCTATCCGCATTGTTTTATCTGCATAATCTGCACCATCCAAATTACTTGTTTATCTTTTGAAAATGATCCATCCAATGATTTCTCATCTATAAATCCAGGTATTACAACAATGCCTACCACGCCAAAGTAGGAGGAATCAGCACCATGGAGATGAACTTCCTGGAACTGGACTTCCTCTTTGGACTCGGCTTCCATCTAAACGTAACCCCTGCCAACTTCCAAACTCACCACAACCACCTACAAAGGGAAATGCTCACGGCCATGGACCCTCCATTAGTCGCAGCAGTAAAGCCATTGAAGATTCCCTGCAGCTTCTCTGAGGAAGAATTCAACAGCCAACACAAACAGCAGCAGCTCACAACAGCCTAAAGCACCCCCCAATTGCCTTCCTTTTACCTCTTTTCTTGGTTAGAGCATTGATGTTGTAATTTCGACTAATGAATGCTACAGAGTACAGAGAGGTGTTGCCAGTTGCCACAGCTGACCATGTTCGTAATGTTCACAATACTAAAAGTGGATAGGGGCATCTGGTCCTCCAATCAACAGGAAACCTTGTTTTGACAGTGTTCTGCACCATGTTGCCGCACATGCAAACTCTTTAGCGGCCAGAAAATACAAGTTGGGTTGCTTTCCACTCGTCTGTCTGGATGCAGTTTTCATGTAACGCAAGTAAGCATTCTTGCAGGAGCCCCTGTGGGTGTAAGCTAGTAAAAACGTCCATCATATCAGCTGTAACTCTGTAACTGGAGATTTACTTGATCTCTTCCAAATGTGTAACTTGTGCATCAGCAGGCACTCATTTTTATTCGGTTCACAAATGACATCAATCCTAGGCTCATCCGTAGTAATTTGAGTATAAGATTTCTTCTCCCGTAAATATCAGCTACCAACAATCCCAAGCGGTCTGCAACACCACCTCTACAAACCCACCATGAACAATGAATTTTTCCTTCAAATGTTAAAAAACAATACCATGTACGTTGGTTTTCTGAGAGCTCCGGGGACCAGTATAAATGGTTTGAATGTAAGATTTACCAAATAATCAAAGATGAGACAAATAAGAACAAGCACTTAGGTCATAAAATACGACAAACGCACATGACAAGATCGGTGGTATGAACAAATGCAGATGCACGGAAGTTAATTCTACAGCAAGCAAGCACTCATATCAAATGTTAAATCTTACTTTTTTTACTTCTATCACCAATCCCATGAACAATAGAATATCACCACAAAACTCTATACAAGACAAGGATGCCATTTGACAAAGCTAAGGTCTTAAAACGGTTTAGTAATCTGTAAACAGAAAACAAGTCACGAAGAGAGACACAAAGTGCTCAATGTTGGCACCGATATGTTCAAGTATGGTCCGATTCTGCCTGTTTTCTTCTTCAACTATAGTCAGAACTCCTCCTCACTTACCTCAATTCATCAACAACTAGATAAATATAAAAATGCCATCTTTATGAAAAAAAAAAGGAAACTTGGCAGAAGCATTCAATTTTGATTGTGAACAACAGACCAATTGAACATTGAAAAAAAAGAGGAAAATTTGGAGTATACAGCCTTCTCCCAAACAACTCCTCCGTTGCCCAAAGACATAACAAAAGCCACAACAAAGTCAAAACAAAACAATGCTCACAGTAGAAATCATCACAAAAAAGCATGACAAAATCCAATCTTTCCCCAAAACGATAATCCCTCCATTGCCCAATTACTGAACGATAAACTACAAAAAAAAATCGAATCAAAGCCACGCCCACATATCCAACCGAAAATAGAAAACAAGCGACAAAGAGAGACCCAAGCTGCACAAATGTTGGCTCTTTTATGTATTTTCGATTCTGCACGCTTACTTCATCAACTATTATAATCAGAAGAGGAAGATTGGTATTTTCATACCAACCTCCCCTTTCTCATTCATCAATTCATCAACAACAAGATAAAAATGCCATCTTTATGTAGAAAAAAATGAAAAAGAAAATGAAAATGAAAATGAATTGCACAGTCTTCACCCAAGCAACAATTCCTCCATCGCCCAAATGCAAAAAGCTAGCAAGAAAATAAAATCAAAACGACGCCCCGCCGAACATCACCAAAATAATCAGAAACACGCTAAAGGCAGTAAAAGATCAAAGAAACGAAAAGCGTACCACCTCCATTGAATTGTACAACCTCAATCATCGAACCCCTACAAAAATGAATCAAAAGAGCGCCAATTTCGAAACCTTTGCATGTAGAAAACAAAAGAGGCAGACCCTTTAGCCGCCATCGAACTTCGAAAAGGCCAGCCGAGGTCGAAGTTCGCCGCCGGCGATTAGCGAGTAATTCGCCGGCGGCGGCGAAGATAACGTCTCGCATTTTATACTTGATGGTATAGACCAGAAATTGGACGAAATTCAAATTAGTGGGCTCGTGACGGCTCGGATTAGTTTGGCCCATGGGCCATAGCATTAGCAAGCCCATATCTTCCATCACACACGAACTACTACCCTCCAAGGGGATCGGCTTTTTCATTAGCAACCCTTGTATAGCCTGCCACAGCCTCACTGATTCAAATTATTATAATTAGACTAATTATAGAGTCTAAAAAATATTTAATCTCTATTAATTATAGTGATTTGGCCCAATTAACTCCACTAATTTTAGCAATTTACCGGGTGTGATCGTTCCAACTCCCTACCCGGCCAGGTATTTTGTATAACAAAAAAACCTCTTAAAAAGAAAAATAAAAAATTTTTTTATTAAAAAAAAACCCATTTCACATGAAAGATAATTAAGATGAAATAAAATAATTTCAAGTTATTAAAAATTTTAGTGTAGTTATTATTTTGAAATTGTGGTGGGTTATGTATAAATATGGTGAAGTGGTTTTATTCCTCTTAAAATAAATAAAATATTGATCGAGTTCAAGCTTTGTGTGTTTTTAAACAAGCATTAATAAGCCAAAAGCTTAACGCTTCTAATTATTATTTAGGGCGTAGTGTAAAAGTATTATTAATATTAACCGTAATCCCAAGTGGGCCCCACGAAAATTTGAGTGGGAAATCCACTCAGTATTTTAAAAAACAAAATTCATTTTTAGTGACTCCCCTCTTCCGTCATTTTCGGGCTTTCGTATCGGCGCCGTAGTCGGCGGAAAAATAGGGATCGACGTCGCCGTCCGACTCTCCTCTCCGGCATGCTCTGCTCAGGCCGGTGCCTCCCCCTGTCGGCGTCTATCGCGCCGAGGCTCCGCCGCGATTGTCGGAGACCAGCCCCCGGCGTCCTCCATGGCCGTCTCGCCGGCGGTGTCCGGCGGAGCAAGCCGCTGGCCATGGCGGCAGAGCAGGACTCCTCCCCCTTCGCTCCCCCCGGCGTCGCCGACTCCGATGACAGAACCGCCGGGTGATCACTCGTTCCCTGGTGTTCTTGTAGCTCTTCTTCTTCTTTTTTTTTTCTTTTTTGGATTTGATTGGGTTGGGTAGTTGTTCGATTTGATGCTTTGATTATGTTAACGAGATGGTGTCTGTGGTTAATGGGCTGTATGTATTGGCTTGATTGATGATGGGTAAGCTCTTGTGAACTGAGTAGGTGTGTTTCAGTGTTCTGATGATGATGGTGTTATTTGTCGGTGTCATTAATCGTTTTGATGGTCTATTCGTGCTTGGTGGAGAGTATATATGTGTTGATTTGAGTGACTGGTGTGGTCAATTTTGTGAATATTTTTTAGCAGTTTTTGCATTATAGAAGGACCGGAGACAGTGCAGGATTTTGCGCAGATGCAGCTGCAAGAAATTCAAGAAAATATTCGAAGCCGACGGAATAAGATTTTCCTTCACATGGAAGAGGCAAATCTTCAGTCTCTGGTTTTTTTAAGTTTTTTTTATCATCATCACTGTTATCTTGTCTGTGGATCGGAGCATAGGATTTTGTGTCACCAATTTGTTGTTTTTGCATAAACACAAAATCCATTTACAAAAGAAGAAGCAAAGTCTTTTAATATCTCCTGTGTTGTTAAAAATTTTTTTAGTTTACCGTAGTTTTCTTTGTGTCTTATGCAGGTTCGTCGATTAAGGATACAGCAGAGACTTAAAAGTGCGGAGCTTGGAATTCTTAGAGAAGAGCAGGAAAATGAACTTCCCGATTTCCCTTCTTTCATACCTTTTTTACCTCCTTTGGTATGACAATAGTTTTGGAAGTTAGTTTGTTACAGAAGTTATTTCTCGTTTCTGTTTCCATCTCTTTGAGGCCTCGATAATTCATGGATTTGTTTGCATGTAGTCCGCTAAGAATCTGAAGGTGTACTATGCAACCTGCTTTTCTCTCATTGCTGGGATTATTTTCTTTGGTGGTCTCCTTGCTCCCACAGTGAGTTATTCAGATTTTTCATCAAATTACGGGCATTTATATTTAGGATTTTCTTATGCCGGATGCGGTGAATCAACTTGAGTACTCATACCAATGAAAGTAACAGTTGATTAGTTGTAAAAAGAAACATGTTCCTTTTTTTTTTTTTGAATTGTTATTGTAGAGTAAAATTTTAATGCTGATTTTTTCATTTATCTTCTCACATCAGCTAGAGCTTAAACTAGGGTTGGGAGGTACATCATATGAGGATTTCATCCGCAACGTGCATTTGCCCATGCAACTAAGGTACACTTGTCTCCTTCTCCTTGCAACTATTTGTTGGTGAACCTTGAAAAACATTGTCAGATCAGTTATATATAACATTGAAAACGTATTTTGCTTTTTTTTTTTTTTGGATTGAGGATGGTCACGAAGCTTCAAAATTTCCTGCGTTTGCCCTGAAAATTCTTTTTCTGTTGTTAGGCTTGTATGTATATATCCCTGCTACTTACGAAAGCTAAGCAGTAGAACTTCATAAGATGGACTACTGTAACCCTGCATTGCTTTATCTATCTTTATTCATTTCATGGAGGCAAATAATTTAGTGATTTGTTATTATAAATGAGAAGAACAGATACAGAATTGTTATGTCCACATCCCAGGCTCAATGACTCCCCCCCCCCCTTCCCTCC
>JAVDBV010060725.1:0-16942 GCA_032619315.1 Piper longum
TATATACTCAGTAACGTGTGTTACTGGTCCAAAATACAACTATATCAAATTTTCTATGAGAGCTAACTCTCATGTGAAGAAAAACATTCATATACTTTATTAGAATTCTCTAAAGAGCACCTACTGAAGAGTCACCCAGCTATTGACCTTATAGCATCCTGAACTGGCTGATCTACTAATACCTCTCTCGACATTTTCTCATTTTATTTTCTGGTCTTTCGAGACTACCAATATATCCTAGGCCCTCTCCTTTCATCTATAATTCTCCTAGTGAGCACGAAGGCACAATACTCTCAGGTAGTCGCCTTTAATTCCCTTTGAACCACAAGTCCAGATGTGCAGTGTATTTAACAGTACCACAAGATTCCTTCATCGGGTTCACTTTGGACACCAAGGTTGAGTTGTGAACGGCCAACGTTGATCGTAAAATAGGTGTGAAATCAACTCTTTGTGGCAGTTTTCTCCTCTATTTCCTGTCTTCTTTGATTAGCAACTTCCTTACAAAATTTCGGTGATTATGGCAAAAAACTCCGGTGGGACACCACCCAAAATTGAAGATTGCTTTGTCGGATTCAATTTCGACACCAAGGTTGGGTTGTGAACAATCAGTGTTGGTCGGAAAATATATGCAAAATCAACTCTTTGCGACAGTTATCTACTTCAAACTCTTTGTTTTCACCTATCAAAGAGAAAAAGCTCACCTTTTGGGTAGATATGTTGTGGCAAAGCGGTGATGAACAGTTTGACTCCAAAATAATCTCCAATGGTGATGGTGATCAGCAAGCGGATCATGTGAGTGGATGGTAGTCTCTACAACTTCTCAAAAGCTTTCCAAGAGGTAGGCAACGAGTGGGGAAGGTGGTCATTCTTTTCTTAATGGGTAGCACCAATGTGTTTGGGGGTCGCCGAAAAAGTTCTTCGATGATGGTTCCTCCCATTCTCTCTCCTTTTCCTACTTCTTTCTTATGTTTTTCTTCTCATTTTTTTCTTTAAATGTACGAGCCTCCCTTTTTCTTTACATTAATGTGGTGCTTTTATAGAAGTACTAGCACTTGTTCAATTCCTTGATTGAGGTCATTGAATCCTCACCTGCCCAACCATTTGTTGTTCCTCATTTCAAGCCTCTATAATCCTCACTAGCCCTTCTTATCCTCTCCTTCTTGTTATCTTCTTCCTTGAATTTTGGAACTATCGCAGACTGTTTCTGATAATTAGTTGTGAAGGCATGGGCTCGACTAGGGAGTTCGATCACTTGAGTGCAATCACATACCATGATGAATAAAGGCTTAAAACATAATGAGAGTGAAAAAAACCCAATCACTTCAATGTAATGTAGGAAAATACTATTTATAGGGCATAGTTTCAAGTTTGTGTTAATTAAGTTTAAGCTATTGACAAGTGCTAACTTGCTTGAAAATGCTAAGTCCTTCAAGCTTAGGTCATACTATTGCAATAAATAAAAAGAGAAAAATACTATAGTTTCGATCCACGTTCTCCACCCACGTCCTAGTATAACTATCGAAGTCAGATTTTCCAAATCATAGCTAACACATACTCTTATTTCACAACGTGGGTGAAAAACGTCATATAGCATGATTCGATATTAGAATGTTTGTAATTCAAGAGTGCCCTAAAACACACGATTGGTTTAATAACCATTAGTAGAAAATTACAATTTGGATAGTGGGCCTGGATGGCCCATTGAGAACCCGAACCTGGGCCAAATCCCCCACCAAAGCCCAAGCCCACTTTGACGGCCATTAGGGCTTCGTCGGCACCCAAAGTACAAATGCTACCGCAAACCCTACGCATCTCTTCGCCTTGTCATCGATCGGAGGAGCTAGGGTTTCGCGGAGGTCGCCGACGCCAAGCTAGGGTTTCTCGCCATGCGCGCTAAGGTCCGATTCGATCTGAGCATCTTCTTGAATACGGTTCTACTTGATACTTTTTTTTTTCTTTTTGGTTTTTGGTGCGGATTTTGATTTGGTTCGGTGGTGGGGGTGTTGTTGCAGTGGAAGAAGAAGCGGATGAGGCGGTTGAAGAGGAAGCGCCGAAAGATGAGGCAGAGGTCCAAGTGAGGGCTGGATGTGGATCCCGGCTGCGATGTTGTGTTTTGGTTGAAGTTAGGTTTTTATGTTAATTTTTGGTGGCTAGATTGATGAATGTTAATTCTTGGATGTGTTATTTGGAATTTGGCGTTGAACTTGGTAATGTTTTGATTGCTCTGCAAGAATTGGTGTCATTTGCCACTCTCTGATCAACTAAGATTGTTTTGGGTTTATGAAGAAAATCTAATATTAGGAAATGCTTTGGTATTTATTTGCGCTGGTAGGTGTGCGTTGTAGCATATGCTTTTCATCATAATATGCTGGGCATATGACTTCAGTGATATTAGGATTTCTTTTTAGAATGCTAGAAGAATAGAATTTTGGTGACAATTGTTTGGGCCCGGTTATTGGGAAATTTGATTTTGATGTGTGTGTGTGTGTGTTGTTCTGTGGTTGTGGTTTAATAATTTAATGCCGTTTGGCACGTTATTCAGCTCATGATCCGTCCAATTGATTTAGGGTTTTGTTATGGCCGCCCCTGATGGGTAGATGGGGTTCTTGCTCTAAATAACGATGAGAAGTTAATGATGTGTATTGGCCACATATGCATTGTAAATGGTTCATTTCATTTTTTTTATATGTGTTTTTTTTTTATTAGAAGTCGGATATCTTGAAAATAAGAACGATGATGATGGTAGATTCATTCAGAGGTGAATACTTTCCTTTAGACGGAATTCCTTTGGACATTACAAGGTGTAGGTTATGGAAAATGACTAGGGTAGCTGAGATTACGATGATTCGATGATTCAGATGGAAGACAGACTTGGGTAAAAACCCAGAAAACTTTTTTAAGATTGTGTTACCCTTGCTTGTTTTGGTTTGTCGGTACCATGAAATCCTTTCGGGAATTGTAGACTTGTGCTTAAGCATACTTCTGACAAAAACTGTGTCATCACCAAGGTGGTCGTTGCCGTTACACTGGGAAATCTGGAAAAAAATTTCAGATCAACGTCTTTGGTTGCTGATGTTTTGGTTGTAATCACTACGAAACCGGTGAACAAGGCCGGGACAAACACATCTTATGATACGGGTTTCTTTACCATAGCCGTATGTTTAACTTTAGTTTGTTAGCATGCGAAAAGGATGCTCAGTGTGAATGCTTGTGCGCTCCACGTTTTGTTGTACGCCATTATACTGCTAAGCAACTGGTATGTTGGGGAGTGTGTTTGGTTAAAAAATAATGCTTAAATTGGCACTCCATTTTTACTCCCTCATCCTTGCATTATGAATGTTAAGATTTATGACCCAATTCGAAGATAATCAGTGATTATTACGTGTCAGTTATTGATGTTTCTATGCGGATTGTCGGTTGGAAGGTCTTAGCTATCTTCTGGAGACGTCCCGACTTGTGGGAAGGCCTTGGCTATATTCTTGAGACGGTCCCGATTAGTGAATGTTTTCATTCATTGCCTTTTTTTTTCTCTAATTTCTGATGAACGATTTGATGAGCGATCGACTTAAATTCGTTTTTACTTCTCCATAGAGCATTCTTCTTTCTGAGTGCGTAACAATTGGGTAACTACTACATAAGATTCAGAAGAAAGCTTAAAATTATGCTTGAAGCCATTGGCTAAAAATATTTCCACTATCATTCTACAAAACTGCTTTCATCCCATGCATGTGTACGAAGATGACAAAATCCTTTGCCTCTTGAGAGAAAACGAGCCAGTGGGCGACCAAGTGGAAGAAACAAACCTGCCCAGAACTGCCTTCAGAGAGCTTTTGAGCGAGCTCAAGGAGACACTCTTCTCATCATCATCTCTGGGACCTACAATGAACACACTTCTCACTCTTCCATCCACTGTGGTGACATCTGCTCCGACAGTCCTCAATTTCAGTCCATGGAGGGCTTCAATGAGATCAGCGAACAAGTCCGACCGATCGTCACAGCAGATGGAAACGGTTAGCCTTGATCCATTTTGGTTGGATTCAATTGTGACTTCATCAACTTCTGTGGGAAGTTTGAAGGACTTGTCCACCTCACAGACTTTCCTCTTGAGCTCCTTCACTTGTTCAATGACTGCCCCGAGAAGGGAGGCCTTATCCAGCTACATCATAATCAGATATTACCATTAGTTGATCTTCATATGCCCGTGTAAAACCAGTACAAATCTCGAGAAAGGTACAAATTTCACAGGTTGCTCAGAAGACTTAGAACTTAATTTTATTTTATTTTTGGTTTTTATTTGTTCAATCAAAGATTTAGTGTGTCACCTTTACGCAAAAATACTTAGAGAATCTGGAGCAAATGATCAATTATGATATGAAGGCAAAGAGTACCTTGCTGGCACTTGGAATTAAACGCCTAAGAGTAGATAGGTGACCATTTATCCTCTCCCTGCGCCTCTTCTCTGCCTGACTATGGCTGGTGGAGCTGTTATTAGGTCTGGCCTCTGTGATTCCATGAATGGAGGAAGAAGAAGAGCTTGCACGAAAGAACCCAGAACTACTAGTAGACCCCTCACAAGAGAAGGGCAAGTATTCATTGACAGGAGTAGGCAGGACCCTTTCTTGTTGCCAAACTCTGTCTATGTTCTCCATTTTCTCACCATAAATATTTGTTCCTCTTCAGTCACTACTCCCAGCCATTGCTACTCATGATAGACAAAAACACGGGTTTTATGTAGGATAGATATTCACCTCTGAGAGCTCTATCTCTTGGCCTTGTACAAGATAAGCGATAGGGCCAAGCCTAGTCTACACCACCTTGCTCAAGTGTGGCTATCCTCAATATAGCCTAACCTATATCCTCACAAAGCAACAATCAATTTGTGGATGCGTTTGCTTATCTTCCTTGATAGACAATGACTGGTATTTATGTAGATTCCTTTCAATCCAAACTTTGGACTATAAGGGAGCTTTTGAATTTTCATCGTCCAATGCTCTCACTGAAAGGTTAAAAATCATTTTTTACTCTCGCAGACAGGAAAAAATAGTGACTATGAAATAGTAGGATCCAACTGCAGATCTGGAGTTTTTAGTAAAGTAATAACATAATTGTCAGTGCATGACACGAACGATCAACAAGTACCATGAAATATTTTCAGACCCACTGCAATAAATTGAAGGCAGAAGTTCCCCAGAGAACTTCTCTATGATTGTAGGCCATAGTGGATAGAAGACAAGATATGTCCCACTCTGATAATTGAGAGAGGGAGAGATGGAGAGAGATAGAAGATTTAGCAAAAGGGTAGCCATGAAAGTCTTTATCTGGGGTCTTATATTCCGATGCCGACGATCTATGGACAGTGGATTCAACCATGTGGGCTTGTGTGAGAGTGGAAAATTAGGCTGCTCTGCTTGTTTGATAGCTGACATAAAAACATGGGAGTGGGCGTTGATGAGACACTCGTATAAACAAATAGTAGATAGATAGGTGCTCTTCATCCTTTACACTCTGCATGCTGGCAATAAAACTCCACATTTTGATGTATGAACTTGTACATGGTTCATGTCTTTTTCCTCTTCCGGCTCAGTCATGTAGATTCTAAATTAAAATTCACGTAATTACAAATAAGATTTTGATGATCGTATACCTTTTCTCCAACACTCCATCCAAATTTAGGACGGCAATGCACAAATAATGACGAAATTATCCTGTTTCACGTCTATTCTTTAAAAAAAAGGGAAAAACTTGTACTTGTTTGCAGGTAGAGTAAAGTTTAGATTTCAAAGGAAACGAGTTTATCAATTGACTAGTTCTCTTGATCGATCCCAGTATAAGAGGTGAAGCTTGCTACTGTTAGTATTTTGCTTCCATGGTAATAAGTTTATACATTTGATTTAAAGGAACTGCTGAACCCTAATGACAAAGATGATAGGTGTCCAAAAGATATTTGTCATTAATTTTCTTATAAATCCTCGTAAGGGAAGTTAGGTGAACAAAAAAAAGACAAGAAGAGCATGTTAAACAAGTCCATTTCAATTATTGTAATCAACTATGTCGATCTTTTGCTTGCATAAAAAAAATGTAGATCTATTATAAAGAGAATGCGTACCCAACTTTTTAAAAGAAAAATAAGAGTGGTCCATGCAATAAGAAGTAATCCATGTATCAACCCTTTTATCTAAACCCTTGTTAGCTTTCTTTTTCAATTTTTTTTTTGAAAAAAGAAAAGAAAAAAGAGAGTCTACCACTATCTTATTAAACAAATATGCACATCTATACCCAGGTTCTCATTCATTAGGGACGAGAAGCAAATATGATGTATGTACTGTATAGATCCTACCTATGTGTGAGCAATACATGCAAACTCATTTACAATTAATCCAAGCTTGCTCGTCTGATCCCATCACGCACTTTCCAACTTCTACCTCTTGAACTCAAAATAAAACGAAAAGATCACCACCAAATCAGAACTTGACAAGATACACCAGATAGAGAAGCGTCTCAAAATTTTATTTGAAATTCACAAAATTGATAAGCTAAAATATCTAGAACTGGCATACTATATGAGTATAAATTTGTTGCCAATGCCATAAGAAGATGCAGTAACAATAACAAATTCAGATCTCACTTGCAAAAATTAGAACAGATTTAATGAAGGATATTTGCACGTTTAAATTGTGTCAAAAGCTCACATATTTGTGCAAGGATGAACGTCTTTTGACTACCATCAATTTGCAATTTTTTTACAAGTGAAAAACAGTATATTTGATCAATAGCTAAATCCTTAAAGACTGCTAATAACCATAACCAGAAAAAATTAGCATTTACGTAACGGAAACTACCCAAATGCTACAAATTGTATACATTTATACTTACCAGTAAGAAGAAGAGTACATACAAAAGTGAAGAAGGAAGAAATGCTATACACCACTGACATAATTCACAAGAAGTTAACAACCTACAGGTGTAAGAAATTCAATCACTGACTTAATTTTGATGCAATCAACAATTACTTCAACTTAACACGTGGATAAAATTTTGCTCATTCATCTACCTAGAAGAAAAGTTTAAAGTCCTTTTCAACAGTGATATCATGTGCCATCAACATGATGTAGTTGATTTAGCATGAAAAGAAGCATATGCACTGTTCAACGTTTCTTCAAATAAGACTACCTCTGGTAACGGTTAAAGCTGCCAGTGTGAAACAGATAGAGGAATAACTAAGTGAAGCATACTATAATAACATGGTTTAACATTAAAAACCCTGAGCAATTACAAAAGGGCCCTCAGTCCTTATTTGTTTAGGAGAGCAATGTTGAAACAGGATCACAACAAAAACAAGTAAAACATCAGCAGAGATTGTTGAGAATGATAGCTTGGACGTCTCAACAACAAGCCTACAAACCGAATCAACCACATAAGTCCAAAAAACGAACGCAAAAATATTTTCACAAGGCCGACAGCTGCAGAAAAGAGACATGAAATATAACATACCAGAAGCTGATGACAATAATCCTAGCCCAGCGCCAATAAATTTCACTAGCTTTAGGAGAAAGCTTAGTCACAAAGTGACATAGTTGGTGAAATTAAAAGATGAGAAAACCTTTTGCATGATTGATTACTTTTGCCCACCTAACGGATGCATATATATGGAAGAATACAATTGGCAAACATTAAAGCATTAAAAAATTGGTATTTAGGTTCTTATTTCCAACAATTTATATTTCGAGCAGCATGAAGCCAAATGTATTTACGCAAGCTAAGGGTTTAAGGGTAGTTTTCCCGCACATCAAAAGACAGTTTCTGATCCTTTCCCGATGTAGGATTAGAAGACCAGGGACGATATTTTATTCATACGTCAAAGATTAGAAACATAACATATCACTGTGTTGTTCCAAGGCTGCTGACCACTCCAGGCTATAAGCTATATGATGTTCTTGAAGGCAACATACTCCCAACATATTTTGAGGGGTAAAACTTTCCAGCCTATGATAGAGCGAGGTAGCATCTCCTAAGTCATTCCTTTAGAAGGTCTATATTTGATACAACATAGCAAGATGGATAAAATTATTTTAGAGATCCAGAAGCCAATAGATTCTATTAAAAAAGAAAAAGAAATCTGAAGAACAAAAAAGTTTGACAGAAATTTAATAATTTATTGTTCGTGGCAGTCTTTCACTTTCATGAACTATATTTATGCGTCTTTTTCGAACTTTTGTGATAAATTTGATCATAATGATTATACTTTTTCTTTCTTACTCAATTTTGGTATGTGCAACACAACTTCACTGTCCTTGTTAGTTGTTAAGTAAGTGTTGTAAACATAACATGTAAACACAAAATTCAACTTCCTGAAGTCATAAGAAAGTAAAATTGACTTGAAAGCAAAAATAAAAATAAAAATCCTCAAGCAAATAAACAAGTAGGATATCAATATCACAGTCATATACAAAGGAACTGCGACTTATTTACACATTGAAAAATTTATAATGACAGTTAACTGAAAGAAAAAGCTGAAAGGTCAATTTCAACAAATAAGGATTTCATTTAAAAAGAAAAAAATTATTTCAAATCCTAATTCTTCAAAATTGTCCAACCACAATGATTCTTCGACCACAACACAAGACAAAACTCACTTATGCATTGAGGTAAGATCCGATATATAAATGGAGATGGAATATATATAGATCAACTTGAGTTGACCATTTTGAAGAGATGACTTAGGTCAATCAGGTTGTATTTAGATGGTATCAAATTCAATCTGATTCCATATTGGATGGTGCACCCGACTATAGATTATCAGCATGAGGACAAAACTCCTGAGGATGGAATTTTGTAAAGTGGATAGATTGTGTGATCTGCCAAAAATTAATGTACATCCAATAACTACTTCAACCACCCATATTAGAGCTCTATAGTGCGAGCCATTTAGAATCAGCTCAAGACAATTAGCAAACTCATAGGCAATCAGCACAAATTGAACGAACAAAACTCCAGTTAAACAAAATCAAACTCCTTAATCCATGCACCAAAAAAATTAAATTACCTTACCTTTCCCCCCATATTCTAATGAACAGACTCTGTCTCCCAATAAAGCTGTTCTCTGAATCCGCAGGAGCAAAACTGGCCAGATAAACACCACATTTTTTTTCTGGACTATCCATGACTATATCTACACAAGCTACATTTCCAAAAAAAAAAAAAAATCCCAACGAACAACAACAGAACAAATATCAAACAGCAACAACAACAACAACAAATTTGAGCTCGGAATATTTCGATAACCCAATCCTGCCATCCCAATCAACTATCATACCACTTGCATACAATCACCAGCGAAGAACTTCAACTTTCCCAAATTTTATCCATTAAAATAAAAATACAAAGTCGAAATCAGAACCATACCGAGCCAAACCGGCACCTATCGACGACGTACGAATCTCAAAGGACGATCGATTTCTGGCGGCAGGGGAGGCGATCGCCGGAGTCGGTGATGATGCTCGCCGCCATGGCGCCATTGCTCCGTCGTTGTGGGGTTTCGAGAGCCGGGAAGAGCGAGAAACTCGGGCGCGGGAGCTTTTGCGCAATCGGTCATGGATTTGGCTTTATTTACGGTAATACCATCACCTTGGATTTCATCTTGGGGGCCCACGAGTGTTCGATTTTGAAATTAACAAAACTCTAATTTAGATTGTTATAGTAGATTAATATCTTAAATAGAATCTTATTAGTTTAAATGAGTAAGATCATACTTATTAATGAATTTATATCATAAGTCTAATACAAATCTGCTTGTAAATCACATTGGCGAGGGGGAGACACTGGTTATCTAATAAATATATTTTTATTATTTGTTAAATTGTACTATAAATTATATAAAAATTAAGAAAATGCGATTCACACTTTAAAAGCTCATCTCACTGTTTCATTAATATAGATTTAAAATAAAAAATTCACTTCTTCAAATGAGATTACTCGTTTCACTAATCTCCAAGTGCTTTTAACTTTGCAAATGACTAATTTAATTACTTATGAATTATCCAACGATGGAGCAGAGACTCGTCAAATTACACTTAAACATATATACAACCGGATGAAAAAAAATGTGTGCACCTCCTTTGCTTTGTATGTCTGAATACATGGGCTTCCCATGCATGATCATTGCATCTTGTATGTAATTTCAAATGTACGTTAAAATACAGCATTTCCTGTATCACTTCAGAAAAACTAAATTGTTAGAAGTTAGTTTGGTTAGTGTTTCCATGCTTTCACCAGGTACAAAATACGAGCTATGCGTTGGTTATTTGAGTACTAAGTCGTCCGTGCAACATGGGCAGAATGAAAAGCAAAGAATCATAGATTAAAAAACTGAAAGGCAAGGTACGAGATGTTTCTTCTCTGTGGTAAATCACTTCTCTTTTTTTCATACTAAGTGTACGTTTTAACTGAGCTGTTTGTGTATATCTGCCACAGTGATTGCAGCAAAACAATATAAAAACCGTTTCAAAGAATACAAAATAAATAGTGATTTCAACTTCCTGGTGAACTAGTCAGTAAACATAAAGCACCTAAGCAGGTTTAGTTTATGTTATAAATAAAACGCAAATGCATAATTGACACATATTAATCATCTACAAGGATGAGTTTTTACATAATTAAAACCAGACACATTAAGAATCTCCACACAATGAATCACTGAATACAAATCCACGGAAGATATTACAATATTTTTTTAATTACTTGATATAGGTGCAAATTTTAGCAGATGAAATTGCTGATGACACGAAAATATTAAGACAAAACCATACCTGGCTTTAGATCTCTATGGATAATCCCATTTGCATGGAGGTACTCCACAGCTTTAGCAATATCAAGGGCATAATTTATAGCCGCATGGAGATCAAGTAGCTTCGGACGAATACTGATCAAATACTTACGAAGCAACATGCCTGGCAACAGTTCTGTAGCTATAACTATCAGAGGATCCTTGCAAGCACCAATGAACTGAACACAGGACGATAAACATATCAGCTATTTCTTGAAGTGAATAATATTGTGAAGAAAGCGAAAATAGCAGGTCATAATTTCCCAATAGACAAACATGCAACTAACTGATGTCGTAAATCCAACAGTAAACGGAGAAGTTCCAACAATATACCTGCATCTAATTCATTCATCCTTCATCAAACTAATAAAGGAGATAATGGTTTTTGGCTTTCAAGTGAGGCTCAATATCAGTTAGCAAGATATAGATGATGGCCAAGATACATATAAGGAGGCATTTAGATTCTAAAAAGTTGTTCATAACAATGGATATTTTATAGCTTTACCTTCTTTATTTAAACACACCAAAATTAAATTAAAAAAAGGCACCACAAGGTTCTCATGTTTCACCCTAGCCATCATATTAACTTCCCTCACAAAACGGCCTTCAAGTGCCATCCTTTCTTCTGGTGCCTTTCCTCATTGGAGGATTTTGATAGCAACAAGTTGATCTCTGTACCTACAAGAAGGATAGAGACGGACGTCAGTGTTCTATGCATTAATAGTGAAAAAATTGCTATGTTCACGAATGCTAATGGAAATTGAATTGTTAGAGAATAAAAATGGTCTTACTATTGCACAAAAATGCCAACATTGAGGGCTAGCTTTATTTTATCAAAACCTTAAGAGGACATCAAACATAAAAATAGAAACATAGTACCATTCTGGCTTTGCCAAACTTGTTCAATAGCTAACAAGGCAGTCGTGCTCAAACCAAAACATGATCAGTAGAAAGTATTGAACTTACTTCCCGTCGTATACTTTCCCATGAGCTCCTTCTCCCACCTTCGACCCAACAAACAACAGTTTCAGAGCAATCAAGAGTTTCTTATCAATATCCAATTGAGCATCCGCAACCAAAAAACCATTCTTATTGCGGGAACGATGCGCAGTTCTTGACCGGCTCCGACACTACGAAACTCCGACTTCCCTCCAACTCGTTGAATCCCTTCTCTACAAATCATCTCCTCTAACACTCCGATGAGAAACAACCATAACCTCCCCAACCAACCAAAATTTTCAGCACTACTTCCCACCCGAATCCATCAAAAACCAGAAACTAGAGCTACCCAGTAGCTCACAGACCTCTGCAACTCCAGCCAACGACTCAATCCAATCCACAGCTCCACACCAGTGAATGAAACAGGAACCAAAAAAGCATCATCCTGCAACTCCTCTACAACCACAGCATCCCCCACACAATATGCGACCGGCCACAAGATAAAGCTTCCACCCTTCGCAACAACCGAGAAGTTGGACTACCTTTACTGATTCCAAGCTCTGACCAGTGAGCTAGAGGGAGAAGGAGGAAAAGTGAAAAGTGAGACTTATTAGCGAAGATATGCTGGTCTGGATGGTGAAAGTGGGGGAGGGACGGCAGATATAAAGAAGGTGGTAAAGACGCCGGCGGCGGGAAGGTGGTCACCGGGAAAGTTTACTGCGGTGAATTGAGAGCCGACATGTTTCCATCGGTCTACACTTTGAAGTTGGGGTGTCGGAAAAGTTTGGTCCAGTCTTTCACCTAATAACTCTTTGGTCTCTCTTTTTTTTTTTTAACACTGATTAATTTATTGTTATTTTTTTCTTTTAAAATGATTTATTGTTGTGTTATGATCATAGTATTTACAACATTGATTGAGGTCATAGTATCGTTTAAGAAAAAATAAATGAAGAGACACCAACTTAAAATGCTAAAAATAGAAGTGTGATTTTTGTAACGATATTAAAGACGCATTAGGTGTTAAGAATGGAAAGTAAATAAAATATAATTTTAAGAGTTTTTAAAAGAAATGATATAGTGACAACAATAAAAAAGAGGATATAAATATTGTTATGTTGACCTTTTCTTTATTAAATTAAGTATTACATGCACAAGACACAAAATAGTTATTTTTGGTTTTTATATATATTTATAATTTTTTTACTTATTAAAAGGAGCTTTGGATCTCTTGCACTCCTCGAGTGAGCGAGGAGTAAATATAATTTGATTTTATTTCTTTGATAATGTGATTCATAACTTTAAAAATAGTGCCGATGCTAATAACTGGGTTAATTAACGATTTGGGGGCTATTCTGCACACCTATAAAAAGCATAAATAAATAAAAATTCCCTAGTTAAAAAGAAATTATTAAAAAATTTTCTCCAGCATTGAGTGGATATTTTTTACACAAAAATCAAATAATCAATAATATCTAGTGAGTAGGGGCTGCATTGAAAAGTTCTGACCCATGAAAGCTTGACATGTTTTCCCAGTCTAAACATCCAATTGGAGTGAAAATTAAGTCAGACGTTGAATCTTGATTTCAAACTTATTAATTAATTATTTAATTACTGCACAATTGTGGTTATTTGTATCTGATAATTTATATATTAGCCTCCGTCCAAAAGATTGCAACTTGCAACCAAATGTAAGCCTTCTAATATCTTCTAGCTAACCGACCGGAAAGACAGTTGTCTTCAAGGACGATAGATCAGTTATCAGGTCATTATATATACAACATAAAAATTGAAATTAAAGATAATGTAGTTTAGAAAGAAAAAAAGGGATTCAAACTGAATTTTCAATTTTTTATCACTTTTTTATTACAACTGATTGTTAGAAAAAATTAGAAGGATTAATGAAAATTGCACACATGATAGAATGAAACCACAATAAAATACACAAGTAGATGAAGAAAACTCGAATCCATGTGCAGTACGTTTTGTTCAATACAAAATTATTACCCTATACATTAGGATTTTCTACCATTAATTTGTATCCAAGGTACAATAAATTTTTTTTCCTTGTTAGTGTAGCAAACAGGAGAGTATACATCTCCAGTCACATCGCATGATTGTCGAAGAAATTTTTTTGATGATCACCCGAAAATTGAAGATTATCATCAAGAGGGATAAAGAAACAATAAAAAAATATGGCTAAAGACCCAACTTTGTTGAAAAATAATGTATATAAAGACAAAAACACAAAAAAGGTGCGGAATAAAACCATTCAGGTGTCTAGGCGCTGAACTTGAGTGCATGAGCACTTGCCCTTTATAA
Source organism: Piper longum (assembly GCA_032619315.1). Taxonomy (NCBI): domain Eukaryota; kingdom Viridiplantae; phylum Streptophyta; class Magnoliopsida; order Piperales; family Piperaceae; genus Piper; species Piper longum. The sequence goes on from JAVDBV010060725.1 coordinate 14,081, forward strand.
AATTTGGCCAAAGGCCCGAGCACCCCGGGCGTTAATGTTTTCTAAAACGTGGAACCATCAAAATGATGTGAGCACAATTATAGCTCTAAGTGCTATTTTTTATCAAGCCTTTGCAACTTCAGGTATTTCACATGAAATGCATCGACCTCCAAATACTCTACAATCTCAATGGCTAATGATGTACATAAGTATTATGCTATTAAGTTATAGAGCCTTTTTGTGCGGAATCCTATTATTAGTATCACTTTTACTTTTTACATTTTGCAAAAATATAGGAATCTTGGCCGAGCGTCCATCTAAAAGTGAACACTCGGACATTCACCTCTATGGAAAAAAACAACAATCCCCACCTATTTTTAAAACCCAAAATTAAAAACACCAACTAAAAAATATTATATAATTTTCTTTCAAATTAAGTATTGGACAATTAGAACTTACCTTTACTTAGATATACATTATTTCAACAAATAGAAGTTGAAATTATTATATATACAACATAAAATCACAAGTGCTATTCTAGTTATGCACTAGGTATCTTGTATTTTCATAAATATTTTTCATCCTCCATCAATAATCGGTCTTATTATTACAATCATATAAGTAAGCTTCTCAAAATATTTTCTGCAAGTCAATATGATGTCTAATATACCTTGAATTTTATTAAAACAATTAAGTTAACCTCTTTGCAATTTTGAGCACTTGTCATCGTAGTAATAGTTTCTCACACCTATTACCTTGTTTATACCTATTGAATCTACTCATGGAATCACCACTTACTAGATTCGGTTGCCACTAACGGTGATCACTTAATGGCTTTAAGCTCATTCCCCTCGATGAAATTTGAATTTGTACCATTGATAATCCTTTGGTAAGTTGATCAACTAAATTCTCTACAGACTTCACATATTTCATTGTTGCTAATATTAACTTTTTTAAAATTTTGTACCTCAATTCAATGTGTCTCAAGCTTTTTGTGTTATGATTTTTATTATGAATATTTGCAATAGTAGTTGGGTTATCAAAATGGATTAAGATAGCAAGAATTGGCTTTTCAAGCATGGGAATTTCAGAAGGAATTCCCTAAACCATTCTGCTTTTACCAACTACATCCAATGCTACTAACCTAGCTTCTATTGTCGATCTGATAATGATTTCTTATTTTGTTGACTTCTATGATACAATATCACCACTGAGGATAAATGCATATCCACTTGTGGATTTATATCTTCTAAATCTGATATCCAATTTGCATTACTATATCCTTCTAATATAGGTGCAAACTCGATATAGTAAATCCCCATTTCACTTGCACCCTTAAGATTTCTTAATACTCTTTCTAAAGCATGCCAATGAATGCCACTAGGATTATGAGTGTTTTTACTTAGTTTACCCACAACAAAGGCAATATCAGGTCTCGTGCAATCAGCAAGATACTTTAAACTATCAATTACTTGAGAATACTTAAGTTGTAATACACTATCCCTACCATTATTCGTCAATTTAAAACTTGAATCATATGGTGTATTCACAAGCTTACATTTGGAAGAATGACACATTTTTAATAACTTTTCAATATAATGAGGTTGAGATAAGGTTATTCCATTTGAAGTCCTTGAAATTTTAATTCCTAGTATAGCGTTAGCGAGTCCAAGATCTTTTATCTCAAAGTTCTCATTCAAGATCATTTTAGTCTCACTAATCTTACTTGAGTCCTTTCAAAAAATGAGAATATCATCCACATGTAAACACAATGTTATATACAAATCTCCACAATTTTTCCAATAAAGGCATTTATCAGAATCATATGACACAACATTAAATAATTTGACCACATTATTAAATTTTCATGTCATTGTTTTGGTGCTTGTTCAAGAGCATATAAAGATAAAATTAATTTGCACACTTTTCCTTCTTGTCCACTTACCATAAATCCTTATGGTAGTTGCATATAAACCTTTACTTGGTAGTTGAATATCTTCTTCTTTTTTTTTACCAAAGTACATATACTCCATGTACATGTATTTTCATATGCAATGTATTTTGAATTGTATGTCTAGAATTAACTTTACTTGGTCTTCATCCTTCAAAATTTGATCTTTTCACCATAAAACCTCACTTTTGACATTTTTTTTTAAAAGCCAAGTCTATTCATAGTAAAAGCCATAACGGCGTCAACAAAAATAAACTACAAACTGCTAGAAGAGAGCACACATTACGACTACAAGAGCATACCTGTAACACCCCGACTCGGCTCACCCTTGAACCGACCCGGAAATGCTATCGGCGACCGAACCGTTCGATAATCTATTAGATTCGGTTAAGCCGACCCAGATCTACTCTCGGCGTCTCAAGATGAAGATACGATTTTTCTATATGCATGGATGAATTCACAAACATCCTGGCATGCTACTATATGGATTACATGAAAAATCAGTTCACACAAATCAACACAATCACATTAAAATCAAAAGAAATTCTAAATAAAAACGAACAGAGTCTCCCTTAAAAGTGCAATTAGGGTCCACCCTGTCAAATAATATGTATAAACATATATGCACATCTTTAGCAATTTCAATCACGCAGAATATAATCAACCATATACTTATTTTGATGCCTGGGTCTCAGCCCACCTGTGCTTTCTCTTCACAATTCACACCATATTATCATGTCAACGTTTAATCACAGCATATCATCATCTATTTCTATTTGCACACATCAATTTCAATATAACAAAATCATAAATAACATTAAACATTCGATCACCCAATACATATGTGTATGCAAGAGACCTCACTGCTCCTCCGTCCAGGCTGGCACTTTCACCTTATAGTCGTCACCTACATATAGTACAAAAACCGTCAG
>JAVDBV010060726.1:0-18731 GCA_032619315.1 Piper longum
AATTTTACTTTATATATATATATATATATATAAAGTAAAATTGACACAGTTTCCCATAAAAGTGCAATAGGGGCCACCCCGTCAACAACAAGTGATACATATTTACACAATAGAAATCCACAAACATAGTCCAAACACAGTATTTTCTCACATTCCAATTATCTTTACTTTCCTCATCATACGAGCCGAGTCTCAAGTCTATTGCTCACTTATTCATTTTTCATTCACATACAAAATATTTATATCGATTCACTATTACTTAAATTCCATCATCCACATAGCTCAACAGACATAATCCTCACTAATTACACTCAATAGGTACATGTACACTCAATTTCAGTGCTGCTCCTCCGTAGTCCCGACATTGCTCACTCGTTGAGGTTCTCACCTACATAAATAATAAAATGACTTCAGTAACGAGTGTTACCGGTCTAGAAATAACTAATAATAAACTGACACATGAGAACTGACCCTCATGTTGAATGATAACACCATTACTCTTCCTCATTGAACTCTCATAAGGACAAAAACTTGGAGCTATCGACCTCACGTGATAACATCCTCTTTCTATCTCATTCTCATTCATTGGCCACTTTAATTATCCCTTGCATGGGAAAAATTATTCTCTTTCTACTCAGCCCTCTACATTCTCTGTACCATTCCTGACCTTGAGTACAAGGGATAAGTACTCTCAGGCATGTGCCTTCAGTACCTTTTGAAATCACAAGTCTAGGCATGCGCTGCATAGCAGTACTCATATACCTCCACTCTTCTCTAGGTTTGAAGAATTCAAAGGTGGAGTTATGAGGATCCCTCGGGAATGGAACAACTGCTCACCAATTTTAGAGCTTGCTTTGACGAATGCAAGCCTTATCTCAAGACATAGACGTCTATTTTCCCTAGTCTCACATCTCACTAAAAATACAAAAACTACATGTACATTGACTTGGGTAGGGAATTCAATATAATAGGCCCGAAGGCATCATTAGATGGATCTGAGTTTCAAAACAAACTCGAGGGATCTTCTCCTTAAGAGTTATTAATCCAAAAATATCATATGACTAGATGGCCCATGTGGAGTGGGATACAATAAATCCACCACTCGACACGTTCACTTACTTGTTAAAACAAAACATGTTCTTGACCTGTCTTGGCAGCAACACAAGGAAATGAAGGGATGGTGACCTTCATTGGACCTAGTACAAACTCCAATTGTGTCCACGTGCTTAGGTGACAAGTTCCTACTTTGTAGCTACTTATCAAATCTAGAAGCTAACACCCGCTAACTAAATGATGTATCAAACTCATCACAGAAATCATACTCATAATACACTCATCACCCATCAACAGTCAAAAAATCATGAATGTAAAATTATTTCTAGCTCATCCTATTCATACTCATTTTGTTATGCTTTTCTAAGTTACGTTACAGTAAATTAGCATACTCGAATTTAATTTACCTAATTAGATCATTAGCATTCATTAAACACAAATCAAATCATTCAAATATCACTTCATCCGGCAAATTTCAGGAATTTTTGGCGAGATTCTGGCGACTGTTGTCGGGGGCAGCTGGCCAGAGGAATGGTAGTGGAATGGGACACCGTTGGCAACGGCTCGGTGAGCCCAACATGTCTACGTAGACAGAAAGGTCGGTGGCAACAGTGGCTCAGTGGAAAATGGAAAGAAAGAGGCAAAAGACAGTGGAAGTGGTGATCTCGAATAGGAAGGGCAGTGTTGGGCTCCACTCTGGTCGAGAAAGATCCAGGGGTTGTCAGCTAAGGTGGTGCGACCATTGGATGCTGGCGGCGACGGCTCACCAATGGCAATCAAAGTCTGGTAGTGGTGCCCTAGCTAGGGGTAGCCCAAGTGGCGGCCTTTGACCTATCTTGGTAGCAGCACAAGTCAATGAAGGGATGGTGAGATTGTCCAAATGGAAATGGTGGCACGGCAGCCGGTGGTGCTCGGGGCGGCACAGCAGCCGCTGAATTCCATCGGGAGCGCACGTGAACTCGGCGGAAAATGGGAAAACAGAGTTGACCGGTGGTAGAACTGGCAATTTCCAAAAGGGATGGCGGTGCCTGGTTTTGCTCCGTTCAGGGAAGGTCAAAGGGTTGTCGGTTAAGGTGGCACAGTTGTTGGACAGCGGCAGCAGCGGCTTGCCAGTGGTGATTGGAGTTGGCCTGCCAGCGCCTTTGCCTTTCTCGATGACAACACATAGTGGTGGAGGGATGTCGAGATCGTTGGAGCAGAGACGGTGGCACGTTGGCTGGTGGTGCTCGGGGCGGCACGGTAGTGGTAGAATCGAGTTGGGAAGGTGTGTGAACTTGCAGCATTCTCCGCATCGTGGAGACAGGGCGGCAGCCAGAAAGATAGGGGATGACTTGGCGATGTGTTGGCGGTGGCCGGCGGGGGTGCGGCGGACAGAGGTGACGTCGGCAATGGTGACGATCGGAGTTTTGGTGGGGGGAAAGGTTGGGGGCGAGTTCAGTGGCAATTTTGTGAGTCAAACTTGACTCAATTCCGACTTGAGTAAAATATATTAACTAACTCGTTATAAATCCTTAAGAAAATACAAATAATAGGGAAAAATCTCATAAAATATAATACACACCATAACACCACAATGACATGTTTTATAACTAATAACCCACTCAAACTTCACTATAACGCGTCCTAATACGTTATTCGACCTAAAAATAATTCTACAATCAAATACATACAAAAAAATTACTCCATACTATCACATACTCTGATAACTCATTTCTCATCATCATTTTAACGTTATCATTATATACTGACATACACTTGACCCTCATTGCTCATAACTCACAAGTAGCCTCGACTCAGCATGCGATTCATGAAACTAACTCGACTCGAATCGATAGTTGAATTGACTAGTTCGCTAATGTAAAACTCTGACTTGAGTCCTGGGTTTTAAAACCTTCCCTTTTGAGAAAAATTTCGTCTTCGAAATTTTAACCAAGGAAGTTTTAAGCTCATCCTTAATTTGAAAAAAAAAATCTCTGGTAAGGTACCTAGTTGTGAAGCTTGTTACTCGAAGATATTCGAGTATCACTTGCTCATCTCATCTTCATGTTCCCATCTAAATTCTTCAACTCCTCTTCGAGTCCATTGCACTTATACTAGGGGAATTTCTCTTCTTTGAAGAATCTTCACTTTGCAATCCATAATCTAAAGTACATCTTCTAGATACATCAGGTTTGGTTGAAGCTCTACCTCTTTGAAACTGACAACATGAGAGTTGTCTGGATGGTACTCCTTTAGTGTTGATGCATGGAAGACATCGTGCACAGCTGATAGGTAAGGCGGCTATGCTAGCTTGTATGCCACTTGTCCAATGTGCCCGATCACATCAAATGGTCTAATATATCATAGATTGAGTTTCCCTTGCGTATCGAATCACTTGTTTCCCTTAGTCAGAGAGACCTTTAGGAGAACATAATCTCCTAATGTGGAATGAACCTCATGTCTGTGCTGATCAACATCACTTTTCTTTTTGTCTTGAGCTAACCTCATTCTCTTCTTGATCTAAATTACTACTGCTTGGGTCTGTTAGAAAATCTCTGCCCCAACTACTACTGGTTCACTGGCCTGTACCCAACACAGTGAGGATCAATATGGTCTTTTGTATAGTGCCTTAAATGATGCCATTCTTATCGTGGCTAGATAGGTGTTGTTGTAGAATAACTCCACTAGAGGTAGGTGCTCTTCCCAACTTCCTCTAAAATCCAAAATGCATGCTTGGAGCAAATCTGTAGGATCTGTATGGTTCTCTCAGTTTGCCCATTTGTCTGAAGGTGAAAAGTTGTGCTGAATTTTGATTCAGTACTCATAGCTGCTAGAAAAGCTTTCCAAAATTGAGACGTGAACCTCAGATCCCTGTCTGGTTAATCTCCCATGGCACTCCATGTATCTTGACTATTTGGTCTTGATGCAGCGTGGCCAAAGTGGCTAGTGGGTAATCCATTTTGATTGGTATGAAGTGTGCACTCTTTGTGAGTCGGTCTACTATAACCCATATTGCATCTTTCTATAGGCAGGGGGTCCTAGGCAAACCGACTACAAGTTCATATGCTATGCTCTCCCACTTCCACTCTGGGGTTTCCAAAGCTGTAGTGTTCCACCTAGGCGTACATGCTCCGCTTTAACTTGTTGGCACACCAAACATCTGGCAACAATGTCATATACCTCTCTTTTCATTCCGAGCCACCAATATGTTCGTCAGACATTGTGATACATCTTCACTCCACCTAGATGTAGTGAGCATCTCGACGTGTGAGCTTCGGAAAGAATTGTACTTTGAAGTCTGAGATACTCTGGAACATTTGGCACAAAGAGCCAACCTCTCAGTTAGAATAACCCATATGCATCTTTGGTTAATTCCCGATGTGTTCCATATTCCAACCATAGCTTCAATTGTGGATCTACTTCTTGTGCAATCCCGATCTACTCAAATACACTCGGCTCGTAGTATACTGAGTCACTGACATTGCTTCCAATGCTGCAGAGTATGAGACTTCTGGCTTCCTACTCAAAGCATCTGCTACCACATTCACTTTGCCCTCATGGTACACTATGTCAATCTCGTAATCCGTTAACATCTCCAACCATCTTCTCTGTCTGTATTCAAATCTTTCTGTATGAAGATATATTTTAGACTCTTATGGTCTATTAAAAGTATGAAAAATGTTTCATATAGGTAGTGCCTTCAAATTCTGAGTTCAAATATGACTCTTGCAAGCTCCACTTTGTGTGTAGAATAGTTAAGCTCATGCATCATGAGTTGGAGAGAAGCATAGGCTATAACCTTATACTTCTATATCAAAACACAACCTAGTCTAATTCTCGAGGCATCCATGTAAACCACAAGATCCTCGTGTCCCTTTGGCAATGTGAGGATAGGTGCAAAGTCAATCTTTCCTTCAACGTCTTGAAACTCTGCTCACATTCGTCTATCTATCTGAACCCTTCCTCCTTCATAGTCAGCTGTGTAAGTAGGGCCGCTATAGAAGAGAAATCCTGAATAAACCTTTTGTAGTACCCAGCTAGGCCTAGTAAACTCCGAACCCATGTAGGTACCTTCGGTTGTTCCCACTGTACTTATGCTTCTATTTTGGTTGGATCTACCGAGATGCCTAATGTTGAGATGATATAGCCAAGAAATTTTACTTCTGATCGCCAAAAACTACACTTTGAGAACTTTCCATATAATCTATGCTCTCTCAGCATCTGCACCACTGTCTTTAGATGTTGCTCATACTCTTGCCTCGATGAAGAGTATACTAGCATGTCATCTACAAAGGTAATCACAAACTTGTCCAAATATGGATTGAACACTCTATTCATCAAGTCCATAAATGCTGCCAGAGGATTGGTCTATCTAAAAGGCCGGACCAAAACCTCGAAGTGTACATTTCGTGTATATATATATCTGTATGTGTGTGTGGTTTTTGCATTTTTAAACCATACTCCATGAGTGGGCATGTGCCAGTCGAAGCCTCCAACAACTATGCTACGCAAGTGGCATGAGCTTGACGTAAGCCGAAAATACCGACAACCATATGTGCCAAATGGTGTCGATGATCATATGTGTCAGACGATGCCAACAACCATTTATGTCAGATGATGCTGACAACCATATGTGCTAGACGGTGCTGACAACCATATGTGCCAGTTAGTGTCGATATCCATATGTGCCAGTTGGTGCCAACAACCATATGTGCCAGTTAGTTCCGACAACCATATGTGCTAGTTGGTTCCAACAACCAAATGTGCCAATTGGTGTTGACAACCATATATGCCAGATGGTGTCGACAACCATATGTGTCAAACGGTACCAACAACCATATGTGCCAGACGATGCTATCAACCATATGTGTCAGACAGTGCCGACAACCATATGTGCCATATGAAGCCACCGACAACCATGCTACGCAAGTGGCATGTGCTAGTCGTAAGCCAAAACCGACAACCTTGGTATGTAAGTGGGTATAGAAGTAAAAAAAAGGGGCTTTGGATATGACAGTAGTCCCAAGGGACCAAAAAGTAAGATGGGAAAACTAGCAGCAGCAGATCAATTCAGTAATGATGATTTTAGTTTAGTAGATGCCTTTTAGAGATTTCGCGAAAATATTTTCTTTCATACGAGAGTTTTTTTCCTCACAGTCAATTTGATAGCAGATATATTTTTGGACTAGTAACACTCATTACTGACGTATTTTTATACTATACGTAGATGATGATCAAGAGTAGAATGAGCAAGCATGGACGGAAGAACAGTGACGTCTCTTGCACACACACATGTTAGACGATAGAATGCTAAATATTTAGTTTAAATTGTCATTATATTGAGCGTGATGTGATGTAAGGTATGACAATTGAATTCATATGAGTAATTAGAATGCACAAATAGGTCGAGACCCAAGATTTAGAATGAAGTATGCAATTGACTAGAATTTTGTAAGATTACTAATGCGTGATATATTTATATATATTTATACATGTTGATTTAATAGGGCGGACCTAAATTTCACTTTTAGGGAAAACTCAGTCTGTCTTATTTATGAACTTTTATCAATTTTTATCAAAATTGTTTTGGTATACAAATGGGTTATCATGTTATCCATATAGTAGCATGTTAGAGATCCGTGCATTCATCCATACATAGAAGTGAACATCTTCAATCTCTAGACATCGAGAGATCCTCAGGGTTGGGTTCGGGTTAGCCGGCCTAATCGAGACCAGTGACATTCAAGTATAGTTTTCTTACGTGAACTGGATTTGGGGTATTACATGTGGCATTGATCGGTGGTGGTGTAGTAACTGGAGGCGACATATTCTATACTGTATACTGTCATATACTCTAATAACTTATTTCTCATCATTTTTATGATGTTATCATTATATACTCAGGTACACTTGACCTTCATTGCTCATAACTCATGGCTGATCTCTACTCAACACGCGGTTTATGAAGCTCACTCGACTCAAATCGGCAGTTGAACCGACTAGTTTGCTAATGTAAAACTCATACTTGAGTTGCGGGTGTTACATCTATGCTCAGAGCAGGAGTGATACGGGGACTGAAAGAGTAGAAATTGATTTTTCTCATGCAAGTGATAGTTTTATACTTTTCAAAGAATGAACTAAGATAGAATGAGACGCAATTGAGCCGAGGCCGACAACTCCTAATTAGTCCCCTTATGAGAAATTCTACAAAGAATGAATTAAAAGAATATTTTCATTTAACATGAGAGTCAGCTTTCATGTGCTAGTTTGTTATTAGTTATTTTTTTAGACCAGTAACACTTAATAGTGACATTTTTCAATTATCTATGTAGGTGAGAATATAAGAGATTGAACACTGTCGGGACTGCGGAGGAGCAACAATGCAACTTACACATATGTATCTACTGAGGCTGAATGAAAACGTGAAAGGATGGATTGTTGAGAATAATGGTAGATGTATGTTTTAAATGTCTGATTGCATGAAATGGTCGGCACATGGTAATATTATGATTAGAATTGAACAAGGAAAGCTAATGGGGTTGAGACCCAATTAGTTGTGAGTAAATGTCAGGTTTTTGCTACGTTTTTTTTTATTGTTATGCATATATATTGCTTGTTGTTGACAAGATGATCCCTTTTGTACTTTTAGGGGAGACTCTGCCCACTTTGTTTTAAAAATCTTTATTTTCTGAACTTTTAATGAGTTTGCATTGTTTAAATATGATTACATATCATAGCCTCATCCATTTAGAATAACGTTAGAACTTAACCATCTCATCCATGTATTGCATGCTTGCATCACCATCTTGAGACGTCGATGTTAGATCGCTGGTAGCATTTCCGGTTTGGTTCACAGGTGAACCAAAACAGGGTGTTACAAATTGTCTCTATAAATATAGATGCAAAATTATAAAATGATGCAATTTTAATGAAAATAGATTTGTTCTCTTTGGAGGTGAAGGGGTAATTGAAGTTAAGGTTGTGAATAGTTGATTTATTTTAGGGTAGATCAATAGAGTAATCATTCGTAATTGAATTGGCCAAACTGAATTTCTAAAATAAGCTAGGTTTGGCATATGAAATTTCACAAGAACTGAGTCCAAACTTTTCACATCAATCCAATGTAATTCAGTTTATTCAAAACTGAAATTATTAAAACTATATTAAAATTAATTATTATTTTTATAATGAATATTTATCATAATTTAACCATCATAATCACATTCAAATTAAAATGTTCTACATAGACATTATTTTAAACAACTCAAATGAATTACAAATAAATCAAAAAATTGATAATAATACACATAAAATAAAAGTTTTAAGTTTTATTTTAAATTAAATTTTCTCAACTGATTATAATTTGGTTGAATTTTGAACGAAAATTTTCCACACTTAAAAAATTTACCTAAGGTTGAAACCGAGCTGAACTAAAATTTAATATTAATCGAACTGGTCGATTATTTCAGTTTGTACCGAAATATGTTCAACCCTAATTTTTTCATATGTAGCGATTGTGATTCTGACAATTTAAAAAGAGATATGATGACTTGACTCGAGTGTAATTTGATGAGTTTAAGTCATTTCTTCCTAATGATAATTAACGTTGAAGATTTACGTTAACATATTTGCTAATATAGTAAATCTGATCTCATTAAGTAGGTATCAAATGTGATATTAATTTAAATAATCTCACAAGACGTTCTCACTTAAAAGTTTATATCTTAAAATGCATCAAACAGTGAAGATAGAATACTATCATTTCTAGTTATCGTAAATTAAGTTCTAGCTCAAAGTTTGTAGAACAACTATAACATATATTTATATCAAGTCATATAAATAATTATGTAATGTATAATTTTTTTTAATATATAAGGTTGTAAAAAGGGAGATGGGAGTTTTTATTTTATAACTCACTTTTAGTCACTCCACTTTTCCCCCCAATTTTATAACTTATTTTAACTTTATTGAATCATGGAGAAAATATATTTTTTAGTGGTTTGGACTAGAGATTATGAGTTAAATGGTAAATTTTAGGCTTTAAAAATCAAAATTTATAAAATAATTTATCTTTTATTTTTTATGTAGATTATTATGATGTTTAATTTTTCTTTTTTGGTTTAATGTAATATATATGCCTGGAATATCTTTTAATGTAATTAGATTTGCTGAAATATTGAATAAATCTGATAATAATACTTTTTAAATTAAATTAAATATTGTTATTATATTTACAAAATTTCAATTCCATATTAATCAATTCAAATTATCGACCCAAAACATTTCAGATCCTTTCAACTCAATTCAGCTCAGCTTTGAATAACCTTTAATACTCTCAGTTTAGTTTAAAAAATAACTCGGGTGGATTGAATTGATTCATTTATTGATTAAAAGTTTTTTTTTGTGTTGAATGACCAAATAATATTTCAAAATTTTAGTTAGAACATTTAAAAATCAAATTGACCAAAAAGTCCACCTCACAAATAAACCCAAATATATAAGTATCCAAATTCCCTACAAATAACCATGTTGAGTTGTTGATAAACAGAAAAAATAAAATAAAAATAACACGAAAGCCATGTATTTTTAAGAACTATTTCTTGTGTACATCTTGCTTTTTTGTTAAAATCCATGCATATACAATACAAAGATAGATTCTTGAAGCTGCCACTTTGGCTCTTGCCTACTTATATGCAATAGGTGGTGGTTGGCCTTTCTAATTATAAAAATCTACCAAACCTAAATATAAAATTGCCAAACGCTATAATCAATGTGAGCCATGCACCACTTGACGGCACTCTTTAACTTCTGACTCGTGGGGCACATGCACCCGTGAAACACAAGTGTAGAGCAAATGTAAACAAACAAAGGAGTCATTCCCAATAGTTTTAAATACCCAATTATAAAATATGTATTTATTTATTATTAATATTGTTGATGGCCGAGTCTAGAAATAGGTTGAAATATCTAGTATTTGTGATTCGACCAATTTATTTATGATATGAAATAATTTTGAATTAGATTCATATTCTAACTTTTCATATATGTAATATATCCAAAATATTCAGTTTAGATATGAATTTGAGGTGATCTAACTTGTATTCGATCTGAGTAAGTAATATTTTATTTTAAAATATTTTATAATAATATATATATATATTTAATATATTTTTATATTAAAATTTATATTATTTATGCTATTTTATTTAATCGGATTGGATACATATATGACAAATAAAATAGGTATAATCTTTAGATTCTGGTCGAGTTGGGTTCATATTTTTTATTTTAGATATGGTCATATGTGATTTTTATCCGATGTGAACCTATCCCTAGGCAAGTTGAATCGAGATCTAATTGGCTAAAATGTTCTATTTTTTTGTTTTCGTGACTAAGCCATATCTATTATTATTTAAGTTTATTTGAGTTTTAGTGGCTTTGTCAATTTGCATTTACTAATATTCCTTTTTATGTAATTAATATTAATTTTTTTTACAATATCAAGATTTATGATAAATTTGCATAAAAGATAGTATGATTATAAAACCCGTAACCAGAGTCAGGGTTTTATAGTCAGAACCAGTTAGCTCGACTACTATTTTTAGTTGATTTGATTTCAGAACACACATATTGAACCAAGGTTAGAAGTGCATTATGAATGATGAACGTCATGTGTACCCAAGTATATAATGATAAGGTCAGAAAGACAACAACTGAATGAGTTATCAAAATATACGAGAGTACACCTAGTTTTTTTTATTTTAATATTAGACTGTAAAATTATTTTTATGCCGAACAATGTTAGAATGAGTTACAATGTAGTTTAGGTGGGTTATAAATTATAGAGCATGTCATTGTAATGTTACAGTGTGTATTATATTTTATGGGATTTTTTTCCTTTTTTGGATTTCTTAAGATTTATTACGAGTTAGTTATTATTTTTTACTTGAGTCGAAGGCAAGTCAAATTTTATTTACAAGACTACGCCCGAGACTCACCCCGACTATCTTCTCCCCAAACCCTAATCACCGCCTCTAGCCCAACTGTAGATCGACGTCGCCAATCCCAACTGTGTCGTTGTCGTGCTATGCCGAGCGTCACCACCACCTGGTTATCACGACACCAGATGTGGTGAGATCGCGCTGCCCTTCCCGATGTCGATTTTCTGCCAACCTCGTCACTTTGCCGCCCCCTTTGATCCCTTGACCAATTCCCCCATACCTAGCAAGGCCTCTGAGGCTTGATCATATAGGCTGAACGACCCCAGCCAGTTCTGACCTATAACCCCGATTGCCTCATTGAAAAATTCGTCGAAAACTATCGAAAACCACCGAAAATCTGGATTCACTAAAATTTGCTAGATCTTCCGACGAATTCATCCACTCGAACCCAATTGAACTTCGAACACCGCCGGGTGCCGAATTCGAGTCTCGAGCAGCGCGATAAAGCCCTAGCCATCGCAGATTATCGACAGCGCAATGTAAAATTAACTTCGATTTAATTATTTAAAATTGACGATTATTAGCATGACATGCTAGGATTGATTGTTTGACGTGATCAATGCCTGATGGTGGATGAAGTGATATTTGTATGATTTGAGTTGTGTTTAATAAATACTAATGATCTAATTAGGTAAATTAAATTTGAGTATGCTAATTAACTACAACATAACTTAGAAAAACATAATAAAATCGGTATGAATAGGATGAGCTAGAAAACATTTTTACACTAATGATTGTATGGCTGCTGATGGGCCATAAGTGTATTGTGAGTATGATGTCTGTAATGAGTTTGATGCATTTTTCAATTAGCAGGCGTTAGCTTTTAATTTGATGTGTAAGTATGAAGTAGGAGCTCGCCACCTAAGTGCGAGAACACACTAGGAGCTTCTACCATGTCCATTTAGAACACGTTCCTTGTTTTATGTTCTATTCTATTGTATATTTGTTTTATTACTTGCAGGACAGGCTAACTGGCATTTTATTGGATCCCACTTAACTCGGGTCATTTAATTAATCAATATTTCGAATTAATAACCTTCGAGGATGAAATCCCTCAAGTTTGATTTTGAAAATATAATCCACCACCATTTGCCTTCAAGCATATTATATAAATCCCTTCCCATACCTATATATAGTTTTATCGTGTTTCAGTGAGACGAGAGATGGAAAAACCGACTTGCACATACCATGAGTAGGGCTACTAATTGAGTGAGCCAGCTCATGAGCATTTAGCATTCGGCTCGGCTCGACTCGACTCAAAACAAGATATTTAAATGCTCGAGCTCAATCTCGACTCGAACTCAAATCCTACGAGCCGAGTTTGAACAAGGCAGTGTTCGACTTGACTTGACTCGATTATAACTTGAACTCGACTCGAAATTGACTCGTAGCTCAACTCAAACTCAACTCAATAATATAATATAATAATACACATAATATGCCATTGTGGTGTTACGGCGTGTAATATATTTTATTGGATTTTTTTCTTATTTTTCTGGATTTTTAAGGATTTATTACAAGTTAGTTATTATTTTTTTCTCTAGTGGAAGACGGATCAACTTATATTTACGAAATCACAAACCACCCATTTCATCCCCACCTCCCCCGACGCTTGTTATTCCATGTACCTCCTCCACCCTCCTTCTCCGTCGCCAACAACGCCTCTGGCCAAAGGACGTGGAGGTTTACGGGTGTGTCTGGACTCACCGTTCAAAGAGTATTGAAGGTGCATGTCTAAGATTACTTAGCCTACGTGCTCAAGGCCAGGAGAAATATGATTATTTGCTTTTCATGGGAGTTAACTCTCATGCTTCAGTTTGATATTAGTTATTTCCAGATCAGTGAAAATCATTGTTGACATTTTATTATTATATACGTAGGTGAGGAATATGATATTAGTTATTTCCAGACCAGTGACAATCATTGTTGACATTTTCTTATTATATACGTAGGGACATTTTCTTATTATATATGTAGGTGAGGAATATGATATTAGTTATTTCCAGACTAGTAACAATCATTGTTGACATTTTCTTATTATATACGTAGGTGGGAATATGATTGGAATATGCCGGCCTTGACAAAGAAGTAGTGATTGCATTGCACACACATACATGGAACCGCTTCGACTTTTGCGTATGATATGATTTAGTTTGAATGATGTTGTAGATATGTGAATGTCTTCGTGAGGCTCGAATGCCATGATAAAAATGTTTGGACTTGTTTTAGAAATATTCTGAAAATGTTTTGGAAAATGTTCTAAACATTCAGGAATGATTTGCTATGCTGAGATGAAAATGAACAAAATGTGATGAGCATGATTTACAAGTAGGGCGAGACCCTAATTGTGACATGTGTTGATATTTTGAATTTTGTTGCGATGAAAATTGTTGTTTATATATATCACAGTAATATATATATATATATATATATTACTGTGATTTGTTTTAAGAGGTCGTCCCCTTATTGCACTTTTAGGGGAGATTTTGTCCATTTTATTCCAGAATTTTGTGCAAATTTATTTGTTATTTTAATTATTTTTGGTGTGACCATCATCATGACATTCATGTAACATCTTGTTGGGGTTTTGCATCTCATTTATACGGCGTACTCCATCTTGAGAGGGTTATATTTTAGCCGTTCAGGTTTTTAGGTGACCCCAAATTAATTGGTTTACGAGTAGTTCTATCCATTGTAAAAGTTCCAGTCCAGGTTAAGAGTGAACCGGATTGGGGTGGTACAAGATTGGTATTAGAGCCAACTCTTGATCGATTAAGATGGAAGATGTCATTACGGATCTTGTGCGTGCAAAGCTGCTCCAAGTCAAGCTAACATGAATGTTTTTTTTTGATTTACTTGTTTTAGTTTACAGATTTTTCACCGCGTAATTGAATGACAGTGTGCATAGGATTTGATTAGTGACTATCAGTCGCCATGGTGAGATCAACTCGCAGGACTCAGATTAGGGATTTGTCTCCTTCTCCTCCCAGGCGTACTAGTCCTAGTCGTGCGCCCACTGAGACATCATCTAGGAGGTCGAGAGCCCACCACCATTAGGAGAATCCAACGTGCAAGTTTCGACTAGCCGCCATAGTGTTCGTAGTTGCGAGATTGAGAGAGATGCATGAAAGCCAAGAAGAGTTCAGGAGAGAGCTCCGTCAAATAGCCATCTCCATGACTTAAGCTGAGAAAAGGCCGACAGGAGATGACGAAGTACGAGGAGAGGCCACTTTGCCCATGGGCCATTTGCCGCTACCGCCTCCTCAACCGATGCATCAGGGAACCGTTCCTACAACTCCCCTAATCTCTCCTCTCAAACCGGAATAGGTATTCATAATAGTGGACTTGCTGAAGTTAGTGGTGGACAGATAGCAAGGGATAGTACACCAGCAGTGGTAGTGCGCCATTACAACAGTTTGATGTAGGTGAGAGTTCAAACAGATCAGCAGGTGTAAGGGATGTTCGGTTTTTGTAGTACAAGCGTTTTGTGAAAAATGGAGGACACTCTTTCTTAGGGATGTTAGATGCAGAAAAGGCTTTCTTATGGATTTCTTCATCGATTGGCGTGCTTAAGAGCATAGCATGCTCAACGGAACATCATGTCAAGATTATTACAAGAGCATTCCAAGATGAGGTGAGAATTTGGTGGGATTTAGTCATGGACTCTACTTTTGCAGGCAGGCAACCTCAGGATGTTACATGGGAAGAATTCAAGGTTGAGTTTGATGGAAAGTATTTTCCACCGAATGTCGGTAAGGATGTATGCACCTACAGTTGAGAAGGCATTAGCAGACATAACTATCGTGACAAGTACACTTACTGTTGGTTCAGTACCTGCACAAGTTTTATTTGATATTGGCTACACACACTTTTTTATATCCCACACACAGATAGGATTGGCGGTCATATAGAGAGCTTAGGACATTCATTATTAGTGTCCACTCCCGTCGGTGGAGTTGTAGCTACTGGCGAGTGTGTACGTAGTGTCTTTGTTGAGATTCAACAGCGGCAATTAGTTGTAGACTTGTTAATATTCAAGATGATAGAGATCGATGTGATCTTTGGGATGGATTCGATGTCCAGGTAGGGAGCCCTGATAGATTGCCTGAAGAAAACGGTGACTTTTCGACGCGGAAGGTGCCTCTTATATTTCGAGGGTCAAGGCAGAAATAGAGAGAAAGGCTAGGTCTCTTATCAGAATCCAGTGAGACAGTTGGATAGGGGTTGTGAGTTGTTGATGGCCACTTTGGTGTTGGCTAAGCAAAATTGTTCATGGGACAAACCCAGTATTGAGCAGATTCCTGGGAGTTTGCAGATGTCTTTTCATATGAGATCACTAGATTGCCACCGAAGAGAGAGGTTGATTTTGCTATAGATTTGATGTCAGGGACAACACCCATCTCTAGAACCCTTTATAGGGTGGCACCACTGGAACTTTGGGATCAAGGGGCTGTTGGATCAGGGTTTTATCCGACTGAGCGTGTCACCAAGGAGAGCACCGGCGTTGTTTGTGAAGAATAAAGATGGAAGCATGCATTTGTGCATTGATTATAGGATGCTAAACCATGTAACCATTAAAAAAAAACCCTCTTCCTCTTATTAATAACCTATTTGATCAGTTGAGCTCAACAATTGTCTTTTCAAAGATTGACTTGAGACCTGGATATCACCAGTTGAGGATTAGAGCATAGGATATTTTGAAGACTATATTTAGAACGAGGTATGGATACTACAAATTTTTGGTCATGCCCTTCGGACTTACAAATGCCCTAGCAACATTATGGACCTAATGAACAGAGTGTTTAGTCCCTTTTCGGGTCAACTTGTGATAGTCTTCGTAGACGACATCTAGGTGTATTCCTCATCAAGAGAAGAACATGAGCAACATCTCCGTACTGTATTACAAATCCTAAGGGAGGATAGACTATACGGAAAATTTGCGAAGTGTGACTTTTGGCTTTTAGAGGTCAACTTCTTAGGGCACATTGTATCAACAACAAGGATTTCAATGGATCGAGTGAAGATAGAGGCAGTTGTAAAGTGGGGGCAACCGAGGACACCTTTAGAGATATGGAGTTTCCTTGGTCTAGTAGGGTATTACTATTGTTTCATACAGGTTTTTCCCTCTATAGCAGCTCCTCTCATGGAGCAGACTATGAAGGACAAATGCTTTATATAGACTAACGAGTGTGAGTTGAGTTTTAGGACACTAAAGGAGAGATTGACTTCGGCGCCAGTTCTTACAATACCAGAGAGACACGATGACTTTGTAATATACATAGATGCCTTAAGAGGTGGCATTGGTTGTGTTTTATTGTAGAGATAAGGTCATTGCATATGCATCTCGTCAACTAAAGGTGCATGAGCACCTACCCTACTCATGATTTGGAACTTACAACAGTGGTTTTCGCCCTCACAATATGGTGACATTACCTCTATCGGACTTCATTCTCACTTTTGACTAATCACAAAAGTCTAAAGTTTATCTTCACACGGAAGGACCTGAACAGCTGACAAAGGGGATGTTGGAGTTGTTGTTTGATTATGAGATTGATATATCATATCATGAGGGCAAGGCGAATGTATTGGCAAACACCTTGAGTAGAAGGCCAGTTCGAGACTGTGGGGATGGCGACAATTTAAGTGACTTTGATTGAAACACGCCAGAGGCAGTTAGGTTGAATGATTGTCGGACTCTCAATTCAGCCAGGTATCTTTAACCATATTAAAGCTGCACAAAATGAGGATAAGAAGTTGACTTAGTGATTAGTGCAGGCAATTCATAGAGATTTGGTCAGGGATGCAGCTGGACTCATTAGATTGAGAGGACGTCTTTTCGATTTGGACGTCATTAAGTATCCCGGGCTTCGTAGGACTATTTTTCATTACGCCCACACCTCGAGGTGCACACTGCATCCAGGTGGAGTGAAGATGTATCACGATGTTCGGAGATCATATTGGTGGCTAGGATTGAAGAGAGAGATTTTTGACACCGTGGCTAGGTGTTTAGTCTGTCAACAGGTGAAGGCTGAACACGTGCACCCTGGTGGGACCTTACAGCCATTGGAGTTCCCATTGTGGAAGTGCGAGAGTATAGCTTACAATTTCGTGGTCGATCTACCTAAGAATTTCTAGCAGAGAGACACAGTGCGGGTAATAGTGGATTGACTAACAAAGTTTGCACATTATATCCCTATTAGAATGGACTACCCATTACCCACTTTGGCGACCTTGTCTCGGGATGAGATAGTATGCCTACATGGAGCTCCGTTGGAGACAATCTAAGACAGAGACCCACGATTTACATTTTGTTTCTTGAGAACTTTTCAAGCAGCCATGGGCATTAAAGATTTTATAGCATCAACTTTATATTTTATGCCTAAGACAAGGACTCTTTCTCTCATTATTCACTCATGAGTGCATTAAAGATTATTTATCTCTTTAGGTCTCAAACTCTCAACTCTTTTGGTCTCATATGCATATCTTTGTTCTCTTTATGCTCGTGTGGTTTGAAGTTCTTGTTCATCCTATTTTTATACTATTCTCATGATACAGGGAAATATTCTATATTTGTTTCCTTCACTGCAAAGGTCAGCAGTATCTGGAAGGAGTGGAAAAAAGGAATATGTTGGTAAAAGATGGAGAGACTGGGTGGGTGGAATGCAAAATTTTTTCAAAGAAAGAACTTGGCAATTCAGGTTTATTTCTCTCTTCATATTATGCATGGTGCAAGCTGGCCAAAACTGGTTAATCAAGTGCATCCATACTCGTGCGTTGCAGTATGATCTTCAATTGAAAGCTTATTTTTGAAGTTGAATATCACCACATTGATTTTGATTGGCCTTAAATGAATAGTTATATGTTTGCACCATAAGCATTGTCTTCTTGATTTTTTTTCTGATAAGAATGGCTTTTAACCTAGTTTTTATTTGTATGCTTAAATATGATTTTTTTGGTTTATTTTGTTGTGTATAGTGTTTTTAGAAGGTTGATGCTCATTGTACCTCTGCCATGCATTTGTTTGAATGACATATTAAATTGTGTAGCGGAATATTACTAAGTACAAAAAACAGTCCAGCTTGATGTTATGTGTTTAAAATATATAATATTTACCTATGTTTTTAATGTGATTTTGTACTTCCTGAGTATAAATATTATTAATAAAGTGGTATTTTACTTTATTTTCTTAGTTAATTAATATTTTATTTAATATACATAAATTTGGTGTTTTTAATGCAGAAAAGATGACACAAATTAAGCATGTGGTCATGGCATTTGGCCCCACCCAATGGCTACAAATTTTGGTGTTGACAAAGCTAGAAGAATATGGATGTACATGGCTGCATTTGAGTTTGTCGAGGAAGTATAAACTTGAAGAGACATCATAATTAATTTGGATATGTCAATTTGTGAGCACCCTCTTCAAATTCTTATATCTCCTCTTCTATATAAAGGGGTGGCCAGTTGATATCAGATCTCATCTTATCTCATCTCTTAGCTTAGAAATTTAGTAATAGAAGTAATTTTAGTTTTTGTAATTTTTTCTTTTCATAATAAAGACTAGTTTCTTTTTTATATTATTTTTTATTTTCATTATGAAGTAATTCTCTTTCGTTCTAGAGAAGAATGAAACTTAACATGATTTAATTGAATTCATTTCAAGCTCTTACTCTTTTATTCAATCGAAATGTTTGAGTT
>JAVDBV010060728.1:0-10478 GCA_032619315.1 Piper longum
CTGGGATGTAAAAAAAATTTTGATGGCCGTTGGATTTTCATCCAACGGCCATCATAATATGCGCTGCTATGCACTGCAAAACAATGCAGCGCATAGCACCATTATTCTATATATATGTGTGTGTGTGTGTGTTTCATGTATCTTAAGGACCCTCTCTAAATAAATATTTTGAGAACTTAAATGATAGGATTCACTTGTGAAATTTCATTTACTTCTTTTTTAAAACTAATAATAATAATTCTTTAGACTTTCAAGCTTAAATTATTTGCCATGATTTTCTTGGTTAAGACAGAAATCAAAATTACAAAAAAAAATTATAGGGTCTTTTATGGGAGGATGGACATCAAAGGGATACATGTTGAACGCCCACTACTTGCGGTTATTAACCACATTCATGTCCAAGCCTAATTATGAAAAATTTAGAGGTCGGTGTTGAAACACTATTTATTGAAAATAATTAATTTGGACACAAAAGTAAATAAATCTTTTATTAATTGAATATAGATTTTCAAAATACAACAGACCTCTTTATATGATAATTGTTTCATCTTAAATAGTATCTTTTATGATTTTTCATTTTAGATAACGATTATTAAATATAGATTGTCAAGATTCAACAGACCTCATTATATAAAAAATAGAATTGATAAAGGTTTTTAAAAAAAAATTGCCCTTGAGTCATTAATTAATTATATAAATATTAAATTAAATCATATAATTTATATAATAAGAATTAAATTCTTATATTTTGTCCCCTGATAGAGTGGCTATAAGATCTATGAGTTAGATAAGAGTAGTTAGGAGGTTCAATATTCTATGAGAGATATTATTTTAGGTTGGTGATTTTTGTGTGTATGTGTATGTATTTTGGGTGAGTGTACGGGTATGGGCTAGGGTATGAATTACATTAAAAAAAAGTAACATCCAAAATTTTTTTGCTGATATATATAATTATTAATAATAGTGAAAACAAGCTACTTGAAGAACTTTGATTTACCCAAAAAGTCGATGCGTGAGACCCACAACCATTGTTGAAGAATTAAAACACCCCTGCCGACAGTGAGGCATGAGAGTGCAAGGGCTGGAGAAGGAGGATAACAATTGGGGCTGCAGGCCACGAGTGTGTCGGTGCGTCGCCTACGCGCGCCACCCATGTCTGGCACATTTGAAAGTGGTGTTGGCTTAATTTTCGAAATTGCCATGCTTTCATTATTATTTGTACCATTTTATCTAATATATATATATATATATATATATATATTATTACTTACTAAAAAGAAAATATTTTAAAATTATTATGAAAAGCTGGCCTAGAAAAAGATATATTTATTTTAATTATAATAAATAGATGGATATTTAGGATAAAAAGAAGTATAAATTTTTTTTGTTATGATAAAGAATTTATACTTAAAAGAGCCAACAAAATTGTATGATAAAATTAGGAAAATATCAGAGTATTAATCTAAATAGATAGCTTGTTAGTACAAACTATTTTTAATTTTCTAATTCGTAAATAAATTTAAAAAAACGTGACAACATGACCTCTAACAAAAGAGAATTTATTTTTTCATGTTAAATACATATGTGGGTAGTTAATAAATGTACAAATATTGCATAGGAAAAAAGAGTTAAGAATAATAAAATTATAAACAATAAAGCTAAGTAAAAATATTAATTTATTAATAATTGAATATAATACATGATAATATAAAATTATTTACTTATTTAACTGCTATGCAATATT
Source organism: Piper longum (assembly GCA_032619315.1). Taxonomy (NCBI): domain Eukaryota; kingdom Viridiplantae; phylum Streptophyta; class Magnoliopsida; order Piperales; family Piperaceae; genus Piper; species Piper longum. Next base: position 1,745 of record JAVDBV010060728.1, read on the forward strand.
CTAGTTAAAAGAGTTTGTATTAAGAATCTATCTATTTGTACGATATTTAAGTTCTGTATAATATTTAAGTCCTGTACAATATTCTTTATTATCAGTGAGTAATATTGGTCTTTATTTAATCAAAAATATAAAAATATGAAAAGTTTATGAAATATTTTTTTAAAATTATTTATTAATATCAATTTTTTTACACAACACACACTGATATAAAATTTTATGCTAATTTTTATTTAATTAAATTACAAGGATGATAGGATGCTTATTACTCACTATAAACCTAATATGAAAAATAAAAAAATAAAACACTTATAGACCTAAAACTAAAAATAACACCACCATTTGAGTATCGTGGTGGCAATACCGTGATTAACATGAGATAATTGGTCAAAAATCCATTGGAGCAAATCAAAACACATCTAAGAGAGTTTACTTGCTATTCATCAGCTTTAACGTTGAGTCTCTGGATCTCCCACACATCGTCTCTGCTCTTATCGCTCTCCATGTCAAATTTCCTTCTCCTTCGGTGCTCATAGTTGCAGATCTTTGATTGATTGCTCTCCTAGGCAAGGTTTAGCTACGTAGATTCGGCATCAGGGAAATGGGTTTTTCTCATAGATCCATATCGGGGATTACCTCTACCATCTTCCTGCTCTATGTGCTGTTGTTCTGCTCTTGTTTTACCTCCACAGGTGGGTGGTCACTGCTCAGAATATATTGCCATTGTGGTAAATTTACAAGTTGTTTGATTTTGCATCATAATCTTTTGTTTTATTGTGGCCTGATCAGTGTAAGTTAGCTCTAATTTTCTGCTGTGTGAATTGTGATTGGTATCAATTTAAGCGAGAAGATTTTTTTTTTTATTGGATCTGTGACGATACTTGGAGATGCGGGTCTATTGTTTCTTTGACTTTAGTTTGGGGGATTGATCCTTTTTTATTTGCCGAGCGGATGGGCCTCACTCGTAGATTATTCAAGTTTCTTTCCCATTGAGTGTTCGGAATTGATGCTCAATGAATGGTTCCATGACCTTTAATGGGTATGTCTGATACTAGGCGATACGGTTCTATTGTATTTATTTTAATGGAAAAAGAGTACTTTTCCCATCTGTCTTCTTCTTCTTCTTCTTCTTCTTCGTATGTATTCTTATTTAACACTTCTATAAATGTTCGAGTATATGCTTTTGATTTTTCTAGGCTACTGGCATGTCTTGTCATGGGTTTTTGGATAAATTACATTTGCTTCTTCCTGATATTGAGCAAAGTAATTGAAAAATTAGCCAGAATTTATCTGTGATGATAGTTTAATTTTACGTTGAGATGAAATACCGAGCCCTGCCTAAGTGGAAAATGCTAGATCTGTTTTATAGTAAAGAAAATGCTAGATCATGGACTAGTTTTCACAATTTAGTTTCAATGAAAGAAACATTATTTGCAAGGATGTTATTTTATCCTCAGAATTGTATCCTAAATTTCTGTTTATTTAGCAGTAGGATTATTGTGGTTTTAGGAAAAGGTTTAGAAGCTTGAAGTTTAATTCTAAAGTTTTGGTTTGAAACTTTTCTTTTAATACTTTCTGGTGCAGCTGCTACCTTCGTTGAGTATTCAGCTGCTACTTTCGAAATTTCTCGGCTTGGTAAAGTTTTTTGTTCTTATATTGTCCTTACTATTCTATATACTGCAGAAGCTTATGACTCGCTTGATCCGAATGGAAACATCACGATCAAATGGGATATTATGCAGTGGACCCCCGATGGCTATGTTGTAAGTTGATAGAACCAATCAGAACTTAAATAGTCCATGTTGAAGTTGGCTTGATGTCTTTATTTTTTAAGTGCCTATATGTTAAATCCATCAAATGAACTGGACTTAAAGAGTTAAGACCCATGGAAACTCTTTGCCATCAAAATTTGAAAAGAATGGGATCACTTTATTTTGCATGCTTTGTATTGGGAAGATTCACTTGATGGTTAACCTTAAGAACATTTCTGGTTAAAAGGAAAGCTAATTCCACACTTCTTTTAACTGACACCTGTTGTTTACGTAATTTTTGAAAAAAATTGTCAAATTCTGTGCTTGACTGGACAATTTAAATGTTGTTACAAAACAGGCTGTCGTTACAATGTACAATTTCCAGCAGTACCGCCACATCCAAGCACCAGGATGGACGATGGGATGGTCTTGGGCAAAGAAGGAGGTGATTTGGTCCATGGTTGGTGCACAAACCACTGAACAAGGAGATTGTTCAAAATACAAAGGGAACATTCCTCATTGCTGCAAGAAGGATCCAACCGTTGTGGACTTATTGCCGGGAACTCCATATAACCAACAAATTGCAAACTGCTGCAAGGGTGGGGTCATCAGTTCATGGGTCCAAGATCCTGAGAATGCTGCAAGTGCATTTCAGGTCAGTGTGGGAGCAGCGGGAACCACAAACAGAACTGTCAGAGTACCCAGGAACTTTACCCTCAAGGCTCCAGGACCTGGTTATACATGTGGACCTGCAAAAGTTGTGAGGGCAAGTAAATTTATTACAAAGGATGGCAGACGAACAACTCAAGCTTTAAGTAAGTTTAAAACTTTAAATTGTTTCCTAGTTTTGAATTGGTTTTTCTCACCATTAGAAGTTACTTACCCTAATGTCTTTTAAATATTTTTCTTGAGTATATGTTTCTGTCATTTCCAAATTTTTATGGTTTTTTGAATTTTATATGTTCACATCTATTGTTCTTGCCTTATTTGTGTCTTGAAGTGGTATTTAAGAATAGACTATAGCTCGTTTCTAATTGATGATGAATTTTTTCTTTAAATGCTCAGTGACATGGAATGTGACCTGTACCTACTCTCAGTTTCTATCTCAAAAGACTCCTACATGTTGTGTTTCACTTTCATCCTTTTACAATGACACCATTGTGCCTTGCCCAACTTGTACATGTGGCTGCCAAAATAATATAACTCAGCCAGGCTCCTGTGTTGAGTAAGTTCTTTAGAAACCATCTAACTTGAGCTTGTTATTGGGTGTGAATAACAAGCTTCTCTACTGTTTTGCAGGGGGGACTCACCATATTTAGCTTCTGCTATCAATGCAGGTGGAAAAAATAATTTTGCACCATTGGTCCAGTGTACCAGCCACATGTGCCCCATAAGGGTCCATTGGCATGTTAAGCTTAACTACAAAGAGTACTGGCGAGTGAAGATCACCATCACTAACTTCAACTACAGGATGAATTATACACAATGGAATCTTGTTGTCCAACATCCAAACTTTGACAACTTAACTCAGATATTCAGCTTTTATTACAAGTCATTGAATCCCTACCAAGCAATTAGTGAGTAGTCAAATGGTTCTGGTGCTTTTAGTATGATAGATCCTTATTAGCATGTTTATGGCTTTGAATTTTTTTAACACTGTTTGCAGATGATACTGCAATGCTCTGGGGTGTCAAGTTCTACAATGATCTCTTGTCCCAAGCAGGACCTCTGGGAAATGTACAGTCAGAGCTTCTATTTCGTAAGGATCTTGGAACCTTTACATTTGACAAAGGATGGGCTTTTCCTCGGAGAGTTTATTTCAACGGAGATAATTGTGTGATGCCGCCTCCAGATTCTTATCCATGGCTGCCCAATGCCAGCCCTTCAAGGAATGTTGCTCTTTTTCCAATTACAGTTTTTCTGGTAACTCTAGTATTCTTGTTGTCCAAACTCTGATAAAATATATTGGCCTCTGCAATTCTCCATTTCTCAATCTCAAGGGCTGATTTTATTTTTCTGAGTCTGGGGATGTGAACTCAGGCTTTCTGCTGATTGAAGCAGATGCAGGTGCAAAATGTTCTTGCTGGGATTCACAAAATGTCAATTTTGTTGTCTCCAGTATGGATTGTGTTTACCTCCCACTCTTGGTTTATGCAATGTAATCATGTAGTCTTGTTGTAGCTAATGTTATGTAAGTTACTTTTTTTAATTTATTATTGTTAGCCTGAAATTACTGCTTTGACAACTATGACAGTAAATGAGCCTTCACTGAAACTCGTGCCTACAATTTTCATGTTCCTAGCAACTGAGATCAGATGACATTTTTTTCCAGACATTGATTTTGTGTTCTCTGCCCACATGTTTGAATTAAGAGCTTTTATAATATCCGCTTCCTATTTAGCGGTGCAAACTTATGCACAGGGAAAAATTTCAAGAAAAAATTTCAAACTTCTTCACTGAAACGGGCTAGCTCTTAGGGTTAACTACAAGTAAAAATTTCAAAAAAAAAGAGCTCCAACTAAAAGTCCTTGTATTTTATTTGAAAAAAAAATAAAAGTATTCATTTTTTATAAAAATTTAAAGTAGTATATCGTCAATCTTGGCGCCGGGCGGCCTTCGTTTAATTGTCGTGTAAAACCCTCGAAGCGGGCGGCTTACTTGTAATTTTTATCATTTTTTTTCTGTTTTCTAACTTACTTTCTGTGTTTGGTTTGGTTTTTTACCTGGTTCATCTTTTATTGACATGAATATTGGGATCAAAATCTAGGAATCTCGGCACTCAAACTGCTCCAATCGAATTTTGGCACTACTCTCAAACTTGTAATCTGCTTGCACTCCGATGACACACGGTGATTAAAATAAAACACAGTGAAATTTAAAATACGAATTAATAACACAAATATTAGACAAGGTTTGTTTAAACGTACTCAGATGTTCGCCACGTCTAAATGTGATTTGCACAAGATAATCTCCTTTTTTTAATTAATTTTTTTTGTTTAATTACATACTGACATTTCGCCCAAGACCCATATACCATTGTGTGTCTTAGTTCGTTACATATAAAAATACGATATCAAGTCCATATATAAAGGAACCACCCAATCATAGTCACAGTCCAAGTATTACAAAACGTAAATAAATAAACATGCCAACTAAGAAGAGTATAATTTAACTAGCTAAGTGGTTATCTGATTAATGATTTAATCACCTAATAGATGAGTTAACAACACTTAGATTAAAAACACGAACAAATATATCGAAGCAAAATCCATGATTAAATAGTTAAATAGGTTCTACGATAGAATAACATGATAACAACAATTACTGATATTGAGCCTATTCCATGAATCTTGCCATTGTTTCACTGCAATGTTAAATTATCCATAAATTATAACAAGCCTAATTTATTTCAAATCAAATGCTAATATAATATAGTAGTCCTTGCGCCATCCATCCCCGACACTCAGTCCCATCCAACTTTGTTTGTACTTGTGGAGGTAATTTCACGTTAGTGATACGTAAAACCTCAATTTAGCCCAAAGGGATGAACTGAATTATGATATTAAAATTTTGAAGTTACTAATTAGGCTATCGCATATAGACTTTATCGAAACGGATCTCAACCCTCAGTTAAGGCATAATACGATCATGAGGCTTGGTTTTCATATAATGAGTGCATAGTTCATACTACACAGTGAATCTTATACTTAAATGGAATTTTATATGAACACCCTTACCTGTAACATAGGAAGAACCTCTCTTACGATTATGAGTAGGGAGCTTAAAAATGAGATGATCACTCTCAATTGTAAAAGAAGCATACCCCAGCTAAAGTTTTGAGGTTGAATATTGTTGCGTACATAATATTCTTACAACTTAATTCAAGTATTGTCTTAGGATTTCTAATTAGTTACATGATGATGATGCACGTATTTAAATAAAGGTCATAGTTAGCTGTTTCACATATCCTACTCGAGCAATAATTAAAGCATAAGAGAAATAACACAGCATCATCGAGTATCAAGGCATCAAACCCGGACTTCACGTGGGTCTTCAATTGGTTTAAACCGTAAGCTCTTCTACCCACTGTTACTCTAACACACAAACAGCTTCTGCTAAATATGTTTCGTGTACCTAACTTAACTCATTATCATGCTACACGACTGTGAGGCTTATACCTTGCAGACGATGGTTAGTCTTGCACCAAAGTATTATAACTCCGTAGTCAAATATAATAATATAAAGATAAAACATGTTACCACAACCATCATAAAATACATCCAAATCATATAAGGTTCATATAGTTAGGGCATATGCCCATCATATAGTCATCCACAAAATACATAGTCCAAAACACACGACATAACACGGGGCCTTGGCCACCAGTGCCGAATCATATAAGGTTCATATAGATAGGGCATATGCCCGTCATATAGTTATCCACAAAATATATAGTCCAAAACACACGACATAACACAGGGACCTACCACCACTGCCACTGAGTTGCATGATCAAGCAAAGGGAGAGTCTAACAGACCAGGATGAGTACGAAGATGGAACCGAGATACCTAGTTGGTGAGTTCACTTGCAATACCTAGCACGAAGATAGAACCGAATAAGAATTGGGTCACATCAGCACGTAAAACGAGGCAAAGCCTCCAAACAAGCTCAACACTTAACATCACTTAATTATCTTAATTAAGTCTTAAGATAGTGTTGAACCTTATTAGGTAATTTAATTAAGGTTTTGATTTCATTTTCACGATGGGCCTAATAATGTCCAAATGGGCTGCAATTTGTATAGGTTAGCCCTTGCACTCTAAGGTTCATAGGCAAATTCCACCACGGCTGACCCATGGGCCAATCAAGGGAAATAAGGCCTATTAAACTCGCCCTAAGGTGATGGAATAGCATTTCTGGTTTGCGCACCAATTTGTAAATCTTCGTTTATGGGTTAGAAGACTCCAATTGGGTTTGGGTCAATGGGCCTAGTTAGGTAACACACAAAGCTTGATCTTAGTAAGACTTAGGCCCAATTTACTTTGTAAATGGGCATAAGTGGATTTTACAAGTTGGGTCACTTTATGAGTTGTTTTAACAAAAACTCCTAACATCACCATTGTAACACCCCAAATCCGGTTCACCATTGTGAACCGAATCGGCATGTTACAAGCCCCGGTTAGGTCGGCTAACCCGAACCTAACTCGTGCGGATCCAATCTCGGCGTCTCAAGATGAAAATACGATTTGCCATGTATATGTGAAATACATAAAATCCTAACAGGATACTACATAGATGACATGTTACTCAATTCATATGAATTAGTAAATTCAATAAAATTAATAAAAATTCGAAATTAATACGGACAGAGTGTCCCCTAAAAATGTAATTAGGGGCTACCCTGTCAACATAGCATACGTACATGCATATAAGCATATATCAAAAACTACATTCACACAGTCTGGATTGCTATAGCTTACTCTGAAACTTGGGTCTCAGCCCACCTGTGTCATCTATTAGCATTTCCTGTCATGTCTCAACATTTCATTTCTTAACACTTAATCACATCGTCATGCTCTTCATTTATTCTCATCAGTTCATATATAATAAAAGCATAAATAGAAATATTAAACAATCATTCACCAAACATATGTGTGTGTGTAGAAGACCTCATTGCTCCTCCGTCCAGCCGACACATCTATATCGTACTCGTCACCTACATATAGTACAAAAACGTCAGTAACGAGCGTTACTGGTCCAGAATATAACTAATAACAAACTCGCTATGAAAGCAAACTCTCATATGAAAGAAAAATCCATATACTCCTCCGGAACTCTCTGAAGGGCATATACTGAGGAGCCACTGGGCTGCAGACCTGGTAGCATCCCGAACTAACTGAACTGCTGCTGCTGTTGCCGCTCACGGCATTTTCTCCATTTTCTGGTCTCAAATCCTAAGCCCTCTCCTTACCTCCATATTTCTCCTGGCCTTGAGCACAAAGGCCGAGTATTCTCAGGCAGTCGCCATCAGTACCCTTTGAACCACAAGTCATGACATGCGTTGTACTAAACAGTACCCTAAACCTCCATGTTCTCCGGGTGTGAGGAACAGTCCGCTGGCACTAATCTAGAGCCCGCTTTGACTGTCTCGACATCCTCTGCATGATACGTGCAGTCGATTTCTCCATCTCTCGTCTCACTGAAAATTCGATAAAATATATATAGGCCTGGGAAGGGATTTATATAAAAGGCCAAAAGGCAACTTGCTGTGGATCTTGTTTTCGAAAATCATTTTCGAGGGATCTCATCGTCGAGGGTTATTAATCCGGAAAACAGTTCGGCTAAATGACCCGAGTTAAGCGGGATCGGATAAAACGTCACTTAACGCGTCTTGAAAGTCATAATCAAATATACAATGGAAAGAGCGTAAAATAGAAGCGAATCCTAACGGACCTGGTTGTAACGACCCGCCATTTTTAACTATATTTTTGTGGGCCTAGATGGCTAGATGTTACTTAAACAACTACTAAATGCCGAGTATTTTAAACAAGCTATAAAATAATAGTTCCCACAGTCTTAGACCACTTCCCATAGCCACATTTATAACTCAAAGCAAAATAAAAAGAAGTCTCATTTATTACCCCTTCTCCTAACATGACTATCCTATTATACTTTTATTCTACCTTAGATGAGCTGAAATCAAACAATTTTGATTGGCCTACATACCCATGTCGGGATCAAGCTCGATGTAGTTCTATTGGCCGATGGGTCAGTCCACCATGCCACTATAAAATATTGGGCCGATGGGTCAGTCCACCTGTAAGTTGGGCCTAAATGGCCAGGCGTTACTTAAACAAGTACTAAGTTGCTGTATTATAACAATTTAATAGCAATGTATAAGATTGGTTCCCACTGTCTAGGAACGTTTCCCATAGCCACATATATAACTCAAATAAAATTAAAAGGGAGTCCTCATGTTTATCTTG